>JAVDPK010000980.1:152771-178076 GCA_034780415.1 Cichlasoma orientale | reverse complement strand
ACACACACACACAAAAAAAAAATATATATACATATATATATATTTTATTTTTTTTTTGATTCTTTTGTGGATTTGAGAAAATCCAAAACACTTTCAAACCTGTGCACCCAATTCTTGACTTTTTTGTTGTTTTTGTTTGCACAATCATTTCACCCTGGAAAAGGAGCGGTTCAAAGAAATCATGAAAAACCCCAAATTACCATGACATTCATGGCTAGGATCAGTGTATAACTTTTGACCACAACTGTAATAATAATAATATTAACAACAATAATACATTTTACCAGATAAAAACAAAACATGCTGATTATAGCTGATATGCTGATGTGAACAGGTGGGTTTTGAGCTGAGATTTAAACTGTGTGATATAGTCTGAGAGAGGTGAAATGATTGTGTGTTCCAAAGACAAGGTAGGTGCGGGTGATGATTCTTTATGCAGAGTTCTGTACCATTTGAGGCCAATTAGGAGCTCTTTGGGGAGACCAGAGAGAATGGCATTACAATAATCCAAATGACAGGTGACCAGGGCATGAGCCAGAACTTGTGCACTGTGTTGAGAAAGAAAAGGGTGTAGTCTATAAATATTACTAGAAGGCTGTACCTGAGACATTATTGATGTGGGCCATAAAGGAGAGAGTATTGCCCACGATGACTCCCGACTTTTGACACTGGCAGGAGTATGGACTTGACAACCATCTAAAGAGACAACCAAAGGGTGTATTTTTGAAAGTAAGTCCTTTGAACCAATAAAGATAACTCCCAGTGGTGATGGCCTGTAGGCAGGCAGTGAGGATAGATGGGGGAAGAGAGGTGATTGGTAGTGGAACTACAAATTTGTGTGTCATCAACATAAAAATTAAATTGTGTTCCAAAATGGTAGAAAATATTTCCAAGAGGAAGATGATCATTTATAAACAGTAAAGGTGCCAGTACTGACCCCTGAGGGACACCATGAGTCTGATGGAGAGCTTGCCTTGAACAAACTTTTTCCTGTCAGAAAGTGTCCTTGATTTCAGTGCTGGCCAGTCATTCTAACGGAAGAGGATGAGGAAATATGTAAGAAAAATGGCACTGAGGTCAAGGAGGATGAGGATGGTGAGAAGGCTGTCAAGGAGCAGGTCAATTGTAATTTTAATGAGCTGTTTCAGTGCTGTGTCTTGAACAGAAACTAGATTGAAATGGCCTGTCGAGGTTATTGTCAACCATGTGGGTCTGAAATTGTGATGATACTGTGCATTCTAAGATCTTAGAGATAAATAGAAGGCTGGAGAGGGGCCTATAGTTATTAAGTTTGTTGGAAAAGATAAACATCCAAGCTTAAAAGTCTGTGTGTGCATTTAATGCCCATGCAAGTAAAAAATTATGCTTTTGAGAAAAATGCGGTTTAAATCAGTCAATAACCAAATCAGTGTTCTTAATGTCAGTTCTTACTGACTGATTCTGTTATTTCGATCCATAAACTCTTGTACAAGCCCTTTGCCTTAATAAATTTGAGAAAGGGAGGGGAAGAAAAAAAAATATATGTCTTCTTCTAATCTTATCCAACTAACAATCTAAAATGAATTTAAAATAATAAAATGCAGAGAAATGCAGCCAGCCCTCTCATTTAAAAAGCTCCTTACGGTGCTATTATTAATACACTTGCCAAAGTATCATCATGGGTGAGACACATCATGATTTAAATGCTCTAACATTTTTAGAGCAGGAAGTATAGCTATGGCTCTTTCGTGGCTCTCCTACAGGCTCTGTAGGGCAAAGGCAGATAGCTCTGTCCAGGCCATGTTGGGCTCTGTCCCACATTTATGTCTTTTATGTGACTATAGCCAGATCCACATCAAGTCTGGATGCAGTTGAGACAGACTGCACCCCTGGCACCCAGGATGGATGTGGAGAAGCCACGTTTGGTCAGATTTCACTTCCCGCTGCCATTTGATTGTATCTTTAGTAAACTGTGACTGTTGCATTTGTTCTTGAGCATACAGCATGAAAAAGAGGTTTGAACTGGTGGATGCAGACTTTGTTACTCTTCCCCAAGTTTTTTGGCATTCGCAGGTCTACATGTTTTTGGAAGCGTTCTTGTGTTGCATGTATGTACTGCATCCTTTTCAGTTGTAAGTTTATTTGGCTACACATTTGGTTTCTTATTCTTTTAGGTCACAATTTGTTCTAAAGCAAATCTCCTTGCCTCTGACCATCTCACTTTTAAATGCTTGAACTGTGAACAGGGCCCACGAGAGTAGGAGTTCTTCTAACTGAAATAGAAGTCACACCCCTTGGTATGTTGTGGAGCTGCACTCAGAAATCCATTTAGTTTCTTCTTCATGGAGAAATTTATCTCTGTGATACTTTTTTAAAAATTGATTTTTTTGCAATTGTAAAGGCGAAATTCAAATGTTTTAAAGTAACTGGCAGTTAAACAGAAGTTTAAATGTGCAGAATAATCTTGTATCTATTTTCACTATTGTAAAAGCAAGCTACATTTTACTTATCGACTATATTCAGTGGAAGCGTGTCATGATGCTCTGCGCTTGACTCGCGTGACTGACAGGAAGTGTGCTGTAGCATGACCACAGGGAAAGTTAACCGTTTGTGGAAAGTTTTATTTGGTAAATAAGAGCATGAAAATCAATCAGGCTCAAAGTAGAGCCACAGCATACCTGCTCACTGAAAATCAAGACCTATTTAAAAATATAAATATAACTTAAGACATGACATAAATAATATGGAATCATTTTTATAAGCATTGTATTGTTAAAAAAAACCAACATGTATCATGGTAGCATATGAAAAAGCATAGACGTGAACCACAATAAAACTGCACATCCTCACAAATGAATAAAGGATTTATGAATATAAAACATAAATGCCTTTACAGTCCCCCCTAAACAATGGGAAGGGAAAGAAAAATATGAAAAATGCTGGTTTGTCTTAACGATTTCTTGTGAACCTGCTCATTATCTTCTTGAGTAATCACTGAAGTGCTGAATTTGTAAAATTACAGAAAATTGTGAAAAGATTTCCTCCCAGTTCCTTAGTGTAAGACGGCATTTTGCAGAGAACTAAAACACACTGATTTTTTATTTATTTATTTATTTTTATTATTATGACGATTTCAGGTGCAATCCTGTTCCAGATTAATATTCTGTTGATTCCCTATAATGAATTAATGGATTAATCAAACCTAAGAAGTAATTTTGTGAGACTTTAGTATTTTTTTTCTCAGGTGTTATTTATTTATTTATTTTATCTAAGTGTGACTTCATTAGAGCCTGACTGATATATTGGTCCTCTGATATTATGAGCCGCTCATAGTAGCTGGCTAGCGTATATATCTTTATTAGGTACAGCTTGCTAGGTTTTGCCTCCAGAACTGCTTTAATTCTTCATGGCATAGATTCAAAAAGGTGCTGGAAACATTCCTCAGAGATTCTGGTCCATATTGACATGATAGCATCACACAGCTGCTGCAGATTTGCCAGCTGCACATCCATGATCCAAGTCTCCTCTTCCACCACATCCCAAAGCTGCTCTTTTGGTTTGAGATGTGGTGACTATGGAGGCCATTTGAGTGCACTGAACCCATTGTCATGTTCAAGAAACCAATTTGAGATGATTTGTGCTTTGCGACATGGTGCGTTATCCTGCTGGAAGCAGCTGTCAGAAGATGGTACACTGTGGTCATAAAGGGATGGACGTGGTTAGTAACAATACACACGTAAGCTGCGGTGTTTAAACGATGCTCAGTTTGTACTGAGGGGCCCAAAGTGTGCCACAAAAATATCCCCCACACCTTTACAACACCACCACCAGCAACCTGAACTGTTGAAACGGGCCCAGAATGGATCAATGGTATAAAGAATATTGGCTGATATTTCAGTCATTATCTGACCCCCCAAAAAATCCAGTATTGCAGAATTTATATCCACACTGTGTAAACACTGCTGTGGCTCGAATACTCAATAATGTGCACCAGTGTCTACATTTACAGTTATCTGTTCATTCATTTTTGGCAATAGCCATGAAGTCACTCATGAGACTTTTGTATATTTTGGAATTTAAACAAGTTGTTGGAAAATTGATTAGGTAATTGACAGAATTGATAACAGTTATGATAATAAAGTAATCATTAACATCGTTTTGCTTCTATAATGTCCATGGCTGATTGGCAAAACAAGTGAGGACGGTACTTAGGCCCACTGTTTTAGAGCAAACAGCTGATTGATGAATCAGTAAAATAACAGACTGATGGATAATGACACCAACAGTTTGTTGAATCCTTCGTTTTTGTGGACTAACACACCAGTACAAAGTGTTTCCTGCAAAGTGCATACAAGACACTGTGTTGAGTGTACGTTTTCATCTGTCTATTGTCCTTTTTCCTCATTTCCCTCCGTAATTTGCAGCTTTCACGTCGTCTCACTTTCATCACTGGCAGGATATGCGTGACCTTTGTGGACTCTGAGGCCACCGTTTCGCCGCTCAACAGATATCTGATCTCGCCACATATCCCAGTTCGCTGGAGGTGTGGTGGTCGTGAGATGATGTGAAAAGAGATGAAAGTTCTTCACACTTGAACCTTGATGTTTCCTGTGGCTTCAATCAGCAGCTCAATTTGTGTGTGTGTAGGGGAGGGGGATCCATGGGACTGTTTGATGCATCATTACAAGCAGAATAATATCTTGGTGCTCTTCTTTTACTCCCAATTTGTCTTTTTCTTTCCTTCCTTCGACCATTGCTTCTTTTTCTTTTACCGCATTCTGCTCCCATCCCCCCGTCTCTTTTCTTTTTCTCTCTCTTTCTGTCTCCCCCTCCCCTCTCTTTTCCTTGAGTATTCTTTCCTTTCACTCTCTCCTCCCCTCTCTCTCTCTCTCTTTCTCTCTCATCCATTTGCTCATCTCCTTGTCAGTCACCTTACATCTCTTTCTCTCTCCATCTCTCTTCTTTCTCCTCTCTCCTGTAACACGCTCGCATCCGAGTCTGCGCATGAAACAATCTTCCAACACTTTTCTGTACTCATAAACCTCACTTGATCAATGAGAGAGTGAAAAGATACAGAGGGAATGCAGAGATGCATAGATGAAACACAGAGAACTCAGCAGCAGGAAGAGAGGACAGGCAGGGATAGGCAGAAACAAAGATGAAGAATGACACACAAAGATAGAAGAAAGGAGGGCGAGTTAGGCATCAGCCGGCTTGGGGGCCCCATATTTTCACACAGTTCTGATGTTGATTTTTTTTTTTTTTTTTTTTTTTTTTTTTGTTATTGGTGTGTGCGTCTTCTGACTTTGAGATGACTTAGCCTATTGATCACTGGACTGTCAAGGAGCCTTGTGCATCAGTGATATACGAGCTATGCGTGCATGTGTTTGTTTTTAAACCTACCGGCCACACGTGCTCATTTGGCTGGAAAAATATTTGGTTTGTTTAGCGTCTGCTCTGTGTTTGTGCTGGTGCGACCAGAGTCACTATCGAAACTGTGCTGAAGAAGAAGGAGGAGGAGGAGGAGGCGGAGGGTAGCGTTAGCCCCGCCTCCCCACATCCCTCACGTATAAATAGGAGGCAAACATAGCCTATTCTCACTCAACACTCACACTGAAGAATGAGATCCTTAAAGCACCTGAAACCTCACAGCAGAAGGAGCGTGGTGAGTTCATTGGCTCTCACTCTTAGCATGTTAAGTGGTAGTTTACTGAGGTGGTGGGCAACGTGGGTTTGATCCCAGTGAAGCCGAAATACAGGTAGAAAGCTGCCTTCAGAGATGCTTTGATTATTTCTGGATTTCCTTTGTTTGTAAAGTTGCTTTCTGTAGATTTTTTTTTTTTAAATTCTAAATGAAGAACTGCTTCTTGCATTAACTTATCATTGTGTCCATTTGAGCGCCCCCCCCCCCCCCCAAACTCTTCTTCTGTGTCATCTTTTTCTCTTCTTCACTTTTTGTTTTTATCTTCAATTGAGTGTCTGGCTTTCATTTTGGCATATTCCTTTCTCCTTCTGTCTCCTGGTTGCTCACTGCCTCTCCCTCCCCTTCCCTCTGTCTCTACATGTCTTTCTTTTTCTTTCTTCCTCTTGCTCTCTTTTGCCTGCTGCCTCACACTCACCCTCTCACTCTTTCACTCAGCCCTTTCCTCCTCCCCCTCCCTCTCTTGTGTGTGTGTGTGTGTGTATGTATGTGTGTCTTTCTCAGCCTTCCTCCTTCCCTCCTGCCTACCCCCCTTCTCCTTATCTCTCCTTCACTCTCCCTTTACCTTTCATTTTTTCTTTTTTTTTCTTTTTTCCTCTCCCTCTCCCTCCTCCCTTTCACTAGACTCTCGCCTGCTCTAAGCTCTCACTCTCTCACTCTTTTTCCTGCTTCTCTCCCTCCCTCTGTCTCTCTGTCTCTGCTTCCCCCGTTCTCTCTCTGCTCTCCAGTGTTTTTGTCTTCTCTCCTGCTTTTCCATTCTTTTTTTTTCATTTCTTAATCTTGCTCAGTTTTCATTCTTTTTTTTTCCCCTCTTGCACTTGAATGTGTGTGTGTGTGTGTGGAGATAAGTAGTCCATCTAATCCCCTAAAACACACACACACACACACACACACACACACACACACACACACACACACACACACACACGCCATGCATGGTTAGCACGCTGGATTAGGATGCTGTCTTTCATAGTTCCTGTCTCACCAGATCTGAAGGTTTGCTTTTGGACACTCTTCATTCAGGTTGACTACTTGTACTAGAAAGATTGATTTGGGAATAGGTTTGTCTCTGTGGGAGGAAATGTTGTCTGCTTTTACGTGTCCTTTCTGGTGATGCAATAAACGGATCCTGAAAATCAAAATCTCTTTTTTTTTTTTCTCTCTCTTTTGTCAGCAGCCAGCTCAAAAAATCTGATCAGATGAACCTCACCACCTATTTCTCTTCAGTAGCTCACTTTTGATGAAGTGGAGGATGGTGTACTGTAGTTCAAAATACGATCATAACTTTCCTGCCTTATAACTATTTAGACTGCACGTGATTTTCTTCCCTGTAATACTATGCAATAATTTAAAAAAAACAACCTTGAAATACTGATATCTTGACAAACTGTCTCTTTCTGTTCCAGGAGGAGGCGAGCCGGCGCCTGGGTAGATGTGAGCCCAAGGTAATGGCCAGGCTGGTGGACATAGGCACACAGACAGATCCAGTAGTTGTGCTGTCCTTAGCCCAGGCTGCCGTGCTAGGTCTCATCTCCCAGAATGAAGTGTTTGGAGCTACCATTGCACCCAACGGCTTTTACACCGGTGAACCAAAAGAGTCCCCTGCACCCCCAGTAGACGGAGTCGACTACGAGTACGCAGACCAGCTAATCGGTGCCAACGGAGATTATCTTGGAGACAACTTGGGAGAAGACGGTCAGATGCAGCCCAGCTGCAGCCAGAGGAGGTGGCAGCAGGGGCCGCCTCAACATCCAGATGCGAAAATGGTGGTCCCAGATCGTCACGGCCTTCAACCCGGTGACATGTCCTCATCCCATGTTAAAGGGGAAGGGATGAACTCTGCAATGTCCTCCTGTGTCCACATGCTGAACAATATGGCTCCCAGAGGTGGTCTAGTTCAAGTGGATCCGGCCACCCTGAGAGGCACCAACAAGAACTGTGCGGAGTGTGAGCGGGAAGCTACAAACCAGCAGCAAGCCAACACACATGTCCACCCTCCTCCCCCCCAGGTGCCCCACAGGGGAGCAGAGCAGGGTCACAGAGGACTGCAGGGCCAGCGCCCGATGGGGGGCCATGGTCGAGGTGGTAGAGAGGATGAAGAAGAGGTAGAACACCAGGGGAACACGATGATGAAGCCCACACAGCAGGAGGAAGCTATCAGCAGTTACTTCCAGACCAGTGAAGTGGGCAGCTATGATTCGACAGAGATGGGAATGGGAGGCGAATATGAAGACGGTAGCCAGAATATGATGTGGACAGACGGGAGTGCAGCAGGGCAGCATCCCCAACCTCCACACCCGCAACCTCCACGTCGACACGGTGGCCGCAGAGTAGACCGGCTAGATATCAACATCCAGATTGATGAATCTTACTGTGTAGATGTGGGAGATGGTTTGAAGCGCTGGAAGTGCCGCATGTGTGATAAGTCATACACCTCTAAGTACAACCTGGTCACGCACATTCTGGGCCACAATGGCATCAAACCACATGCTTGTCCACATTGTGGAAAGCTCTTCAAGCAGCCCAGTCACCTCCAAACCCATCTACTAACCCACCAAGGTACACGGCCCCACAAGTGCACCGTGTGCAAGAAGGGCTTCACCCAGACCAGCCACCTAAAACGACACATGCTCCAACACACTGACGTGAAGCCCTACAGCTGCCGCTTCTGCCGCCGTGGCTTCGCCTATCCCAGCGAATTGCGAGCGCACGAGGTGAAGCATGAGCGAGGCCGCTGCCATGTATGCTCGCAGTGTGGCATGGAGTTCCCCACCTACGCCCACCTCAAACGCCACCAGACCAGCCACCAGGGCCCCCACACCTTCCAGTGCACCGAGTGTAATAAGTCTTTCGCCTACCGTAGCCAGCTCCAGAACCACCTCCTGAAGCACCAGAGCCCGAGGCCTTACACCTGCTCTCAGTGCGGCCTGGAGTTTGTGCAGCTCCATCACCTACGTCAGCACTCGCTCACTCATAAGGTACCCGACTGCTCGAGTTGCAGATATGCTATAAATGTTACCTGTAGATCACTACACTGCTGAGGGCTTTTTTTCTTTGGCTTGTACAAAACTATTGTAATAAAGAGCCGTAGCAAACAGACAAAAAAAAGCACAATTTGCTTTTGTGGTTCATATTTCATGCAAACTAAGATCTGGGTAAAGTCGACAGGTAAAAGTATCCACCTTAAGCCTGGCATCCTTCGGTGTGGTCATTCCATTTATGTTACAAAAACTTCTTTATGCATTTTAAAGGTCAAAATAGTAGCAACATATCTCAGTCTAATAGAAATGAATTGACACTCATTTTCAATAAAGTATAACAGCTAGGATGGGCTCCAGCCCTGACCCACAACCCTGAACTGGGTACGTGGAAGAAAAAGAATGGATTGATGGAAAAATAGAAGAGAATACCGTCAACCATTTTTTCTTTATTTTTTCATTAATATGAAGCTTTCATTAATGTAGTGCCAGCAAGTCATGATGAGGACATGTTTTTGTTTGTTTTGTTTTTTTCATGCAGTCATTCCGAGTAGTTAATTGCCCAGTGAATAGAGCAAAGTCCAGGAGTGATTGTTGATGAAACCATCAAATAAATTGAGTTTCTAACTTTTTTCGTGGTAACAAAACTAGGTCCGAGTCGTTCAACAAATGGCATCAATTCTCCTGTAAAAGCTGTTTTTAATTAATCTTTTTGTTTTGTTTTTTCATGCCGTTTTCTCTGCACAAATGCTGAGACATCATCGTAAAGGCTTCATCTGCACTTAGAGGCACGCTGCTTAATCGAAACAGTGAAAAATCAAAGGAAATGAGAAGCAGAGTAGAGTCGTTTGTCAAATGTTGCATTTCAGCAAAGATCTTCAATCTCCTTGTCATTCTTTTCCTGTTCTCCACACATTGACTCAGGTGAGGAAGAGAGTGATGAGGATGCACTGGACTGTCTTCACCTGTGTTTGTGATGATTCTTTGTTATTCTAGAATCAGTTCCTTTGGAACAAGACCTTTTATATTTTAGTTGTGGTAATGGGTAAAAGGATGGCAGATAGCTGACAGATAGAAATCCCACACAGTGAAAAATGAAAATGCTGTGTCTTTAACAATTTGCTTAAATCAGATTTCTAGCGGAGGGGAACCAAAATCCAAAGCCGCGCTCATCATCAAACTGGGAGAGATGAGAGCAACGACTGTTCTCAGTGGAGAGAATATTCTCTTTTGTGGCTTGTGTTTGAGCTGGCTCTCTGTTTACTGCTCCCCCTGGTGGATAACGGCAGCTCAGCCCATTTGTTGTGCAGACAGTGGGCGGATGGACAGTCTGCCAGATTTGTCTGCTTATACAAACACTGTCTCTCGACCCACTAGTGTCCCGTAATACATATTTGTTCCTCGCAGTAACCTAGAATCCACTCATTCAATCCCACGTTTTCATCTGACTGCAGAGTGGAGTGTAGCAGGCAGTAGCACATTCATTGAGACGAGCCTCAAGGCCTTAGATGACAGTTGTCTGCTCTTGTGACCTGCTTCTCAGTGTTTATACGTTTCCTGTGGCATGTGGTTGAGAATGTTACAGCAGCTGAATAAATATGCTACAAAGGGTCCCCCCCCCCCCCCCCCGTATTCTAGTGATCTGTTTTGGTTCACCTAAAATGGCTGCCATAGATTTTGATATGGTCAGAGGAATGAGCAACATCTTGCAGGCAGGATTAGATTATTGTCCTGGCATTGTGTGCAGGATGATGGCTGCTAAAAAGCTGTTCAGTCTTTTAGAGTAAAGTGTGCTCTTTGGCCGGCCTGTTTCACAGGAATCTCATACCTTTACTGTTGTTTTGTAGCTAAAACTAAAGACGATATTATTTAAAAGAAAGTAGGGAGATGAGCTAAAATGGCTTGTTTTAGACAGTGGCTATCAGCATGCTGGACCTCAGGTTCACCGTGTGAATTAATCAGCAAATCCACTACTGTCTTCACTCTCTGGAAACAAATGTAGCAGCCACTGCTGCATTTGACCGACTGACCCCTGTCTCGTCTTTGCACCCTGCAGGGGATGAAGGGCCACAAGTGTGACGTGTGCTCCCGAGAGTTCACCCTGTCCGCCAACCTGAAGAGGCATATGCTCATCCACAACAGTGTCAGACCCTTCCAGTGTCACGTTTGCTTTAAGAGCTTCATCCAGAAACAAACCCTCAAGACCCACATGATCGTCCACCTGCCCGTGAAGCCATTCAAATGCAAGGTGGGTGTTTTAACTTCAGTGATAGCAGCGTGTGCAGGACTGTTTAATTAACTGCCGTGAAATGAGTTGTGATGATGCGTTTTTAGTTTCTATCGATTTAATTTAATGTAATAGGATTATGGGGGGGGGGCAGAATGCTCCTAGGAAGCATCTCATAAGTATCTTTATAACCTGATATCAGCAAGTTTTCTAAAATGAAATGAAAAGAAAATCCCAGACATGAGGAGGCCACTATCGCCAGGCAGGATGCTTTTATCACATCTGGTATATTATTTTCTGTTTATATCTTGTGCAGCTAAATTATTATTTTTGTATCCCCCCCACCCCACCCCACCCCACCCCACAGGTTTGTGGTAAGTCTTTCAACCGAATGTACAACCTTCTGGGTCACATGCACCTCCACGCTGGCAGTAAGCCCTTCAAGTGTCCTTACTGCACCAGTAAGTTCAACCTGAAGGGAAACCTCAGCAGGCACATGAAGGTCAAACACGGAATGGATGTTTCACCAGAAGGACAAGGTTAGGCTCACTTTTTTTTTACATTAAAATCAACCTTACTTTCTGTCACATGCATTTACTATTAGAGCGATGGATCTTTAAATTAAACATGGCCAAACTTTTGTATGTCATAGAACAGATGCATACATTTCTGTTACAGAACCTTTACTGCTGTTTCGTAGCTAAAGTTGGATAATAAGTTACAGTTGAGCATATTGACCATTGTATACCATAATATACCAGTACATTATATATACTGTTACAATAAAGGATGTTTGTAGGAGGTTCAGATGATGTCGGTGCATGTACAAGTAATCCCGTATGAGCCAAAGCCCAGGCTTCACACAGCTCTAAATGCTGCTTCGTGCAGTTTTTTCCTACTCTTGGATCTGCGTCAGTGAGAGCAGATATCCCTAAAATGGTCATATCAGGCACACAGCTGTGGCAGTGAGCACACCTCCTGTTCAGACCTTCTGTTTGTGTGGGGCCACAAGTAAGATGAAAGTTGGCTGAAAGGAAGAGGAGTTAAAACAGCTTGTTAGAAACAGTGGATGAACTAAGGGGCCACACCAAGTTCCACTATAAGATAAATAAGGATTATTTTAAACTGTGAATGCAGAGCTACTCTAGTAGAGTCCAAGAATAGAAATACGGAGCTGGAAGTGAACGTAATGCGTTCCAACCATCCGTCTTCCACTTATCCAAAGTCAGGTCTTGGTGGCAGCAGGTTAAGCAGGTGTTCCAGATTTGCTTCTCAGCAACACTTCCCAGTTCCTCTTGGGGGATCCCAAGGTGTTCCCAGGCCAGATGAAGTGTATAATCTTTCTATTGAGTTCCCAGTTGGGTGTGCCAGAGCCACCTCCACTGGCTCATTTCGACAACAAGGAGCAGTCACTATTCTAAGCTTCCTCCTCACCTCTAAGGTTGAGCAGCTTGTATTCGTGACATTACTGTGTCATCATCAGCCAGAGGGTTAGAACATAGATAGACGAGTTCAATCAAAAATCTTCACCTTTCGGCTCAGTGCTGATGCCGTACCAATCTGCTGGGCCAGCTCACACTTTGCCTTCCCGTCACTCGTGAATAACATCTCAGGACACTTGAACTTGCTTAATACGGCCACTTTAATGGAATCATTATTTACACTGTTAAGGCTGCCGGAATGCCAGTGCTGTTTTTAAGTGGCGCCTGACCTTGGATTGTCATTGTTTGTAAAATGTTTAATTGTAATTTTCATTTTGAATATATTTTCAAAACACACCATAAAGGCTTTTGTTTCTGTACGCGTGTATTACTTTACACATTTCTTCTTGTTTTTGGTTTTCATTTTTTTCAGACAAAAGTTTAATTCTCTGATGCAGAGATGTTTACAATGTTTACAAGAATGAAAAACATAATTTAGTGCAGGAATAACTCAAAAAGCACCGAAAATCTCACCTCCCAAGTAGGTGGTAATTTGCTGGATAAGCGTCATGCCATGTACTTCATGTCCTTTGCTTATGCTGCCAGGCCATTGTCAGTCAAGGTTGGTCAAATTGCTCCAAAATGCACATATTATTAAGAACGACTGCATGAAACCAACCAAGTTCTCAGGAGCTTTAAAGTGGAAAAAGTGACCAAGTATTTCTAAAACAATCTTAAAGTATTCATTCAAAACTAGAATTCTTATATGTGAAAAGTAGCTTTATAAATGTACTCAATTCCTTTTTGTGTTTTCTAGAAGTTCTTCCAGAAATGGAAAGCCAAGGCGACTATGAAGGACAGAACTTCAGCTTCACAGCACCAGACAATATGGACAATGGTGGCTCCCAAAACCTCACTAAACTCACTACAGCTAACATGGAGGACATGGAGGAGTATTACAATTTTGGGAAAGATACAAGCAGCTACACTACACCTTGAGTGGTGATGGACCAGATGCTTTTTTTTTTTTTTTTTAAACTGCAGAAGGAAATTACAGAGTTGTTGTTGAGACTTTGGGAGACTCTGTGGAAGGGGTTTTCATTTAGTTTTGGCCTCCTTCCAGATGAGCCAGACCCAGCGGACAATTATGGGAGGCCAGGAATGAGGAGCGCTTCAAAGGAGACGCTTCGACTCTGTTGCTTATAACCGGGACACTGACACTGTTGATGCGGTGTGAAGCTCCTTTTTTGGGATTACTACGCTTACCAACTCAGACTCTCACTGGTGGACAGTGATATCTGTATGTTGTGTGTATGTATCAGTTATTTGAAGAAAAAAAAAAAGTTGCAGAGCCATTGGTTACATTTAATGTGGTAGAAATTTGTTTGCCATTTTTGTCCTTCACAACCAATTTATACCCTTATATTTTTGACTGAAAGTGCCAGCTAGAAACATTTTTGCAACTAAGCTTCCACAGTGTCAGCTATTTACTCACTGTATATTGAAGTTTTCATACATATTCACAACATATTCATAAGTTTGAATGCTCTTAGTTAGCAACTTCTAATTGTAGTTGCCCGTTCCTGCCTAGCCCTCAGTTTGAAAGTTCAAACAGGTCCATCTTTCAGTGCATTTGTGCTTTTTGCACAGGACATTGTAGCCTTTTTTTTTTTCCTTAGCGGGGCACTGACTACCAAAGTTGCTTCTGTCTCATGTCGGCTACAACCAGAAAACAAAACTGCCGGCATGTAAAACCCTCTCACTGTACAAATGATTCTGCAACATGCAGTGTGTTTGCCCATCATTTTTTGTTTCACATGGTTTAGCTTTACGTCAATAATCGATCCCGTGTAGTGAATATACTGCTCTAGTTTTTGAATTACCGAGTGAACAGAACAAAAAGCACTTTTTCATCGAAACCTGTAATTTTTCCATGAAGGCTGTCTTCAGTAAGAGTGATTTCATTTGCCTCAAGGAGAAGTGCTGGGGGTGGAATAAGATCAAATCTTCCAACCCCTTATAAAGGCAATATTATTAAACTCAAACAATTATGCTTTTTTAGTGGTATTTTTTTGTTTATTTTTTTTTTGCGGGGTTGGGGGGTGAACGGCTGTTTACTTGATATGGATATTTCACGGTTGTCAGTTCAAATGCAAGTTGAAGAATGAGCAGTTTGAGTGGAGAATCAGCAGTTTGGGTTTTTCTTTGTTGTTTGTAGTTTCAACACTCTTAAATCCAGGGCTGGGTCCACTTTACTTTTAATTCAATTTATTCAGAAACGTTTTCCCCGTCATGGGGAAAGTAGCATGAAAAATAGATACGAAGAAAAAAAAAGTGAATTTGAAAGCTAAAAATCAATTATTTGAAAGTCGTGCTTGGTTCGATTTTGAAATGATTGAATTAAAAGTGGACTGACGCTGGTCCTGCCACTCAGAAATTCTGTTTTGGGGAAGACGGATAGCTCCCCCTGTCCTGCCATGCAGGTCAGCCTTGATATGCACACTAAACCAGAGGAATCGTCTACTAGTTCTTTTTTTGAGATGAGAAATATTAAACTGAGACCTCATGGAAATTGACCATGAATTATTTAATAAAGGTTCTCTAGTTTAAATGATGAAGGCTGGTGTTTTGTCACTATTTGGGGGGGGGGGGGTAATCCTTATCTGCTTTGTTTTGTTTTTTTAACCTTACTAAGGGCTGACTTTTGTGATACATTGACTCTTCCTGTACAGGCTGAGAATGATTTTGACATTGTTTCTCCAAAATAATCTTGAACTTGAAAATTGATGCAGTCTGCATCTTCGGTCAGTATTATTGTGATTTGTTGCTGAAGAACAAACAAATTTGATTATTGATAGATCGGTATTTTGATTACATTTCATTCAGCCTGCTGCATGGATGTTTGCAGCCTGCTGCCAGAGAACACATTTTGGATTAAATCCGAGGTCTTTCAGTCAACTCCCAGCACAGCTTGTGGATTGGTCAACTGCTTCATGCGTGCTTTAAACTGTACAGGGATTATACTCCCATAAGAAGCATTTCCAGGAGCGAGATTGATCATTTTGCTCAGAGATATGGCTCTTTTAAGGCAGAGGATGAAATTAAGTGGGAGGCCTTTTTTTTTTTTTAAGATTTCCAAGGGGAAGTTTTTTAAGATAGGCGAATATATGCTCGTGCAGCATGAGGTTAATCTAAATGCAAATTTTTTTTAGTAATTTTTAATCGAGGAACCGCGTTCATTTTCTTTGACTTTTTATCAACTGGGGCAGAAAGGGCAAGAATCTACCATATTCTCTGAACAGCATGTAGTTATGTTGATGCCTGTCAACACTGAGTACCAAAAATATTATGGAATGAATGGGGAAAAAAAGTGCATGTCTGAATACTCGTGTTTCTTTAAATTTAGCATTTATAGGTGGCCAACGAGGCCTAGGAGACACCCCATTTTTACTTAATTACATATAGATTCTTATACAGGATGAACACAAATGAACACAAACATTACTGGAAGGTTAATTCAGGTAACATGATTGACAGTCTACCTGACATGAAATTAGGCATGGAATTTTCCACTGCAGCACGCCTCAGCTATTCTCTTACAAACAACAACAAGCATCAAAAGCAGCCTGCAGGTGCACTTTAACCAAAGATCAGTTTCAGAGGGGAACAGTGAAAATTTTAAGCGTTTTTTTTTTTCCCCCTTAAAGAAATTTTTAAATAAAAAGCACTAACATAATGCATAGGCACTACAGCAGCCAACTGGATGACGGTGACCATGTCGGCATCTGCTGGTGATACATAGTCACTGCCAGCAGAGCTAAAAGCTTTGACAGAACTCCCATCAGGCTTGGCCCCCTACCGGTACAAACGCTACTCAGCATCATGCACTGCAGGGCGCATATGATGGCTACAAAATGAGCATCCAGCACCGCATGAGTGCACAGCTGGACAGGAGCTCATATGAGCAAGTGCATGAAATTAAAATGTGAAAGACATGCATGTGGTAGCTTTCCCTTAAATTATTCTGTATAGTCTGTCCTGATAAGTGTTTTTTCTGTCCCAGGATGATAGCACTACCCTGACAAATGAGCAGAAAAAGGCAACGCCGTACACAGTTATTAAATGATTACTATTTCTTTTTATATTCAAGCTGATAGAGCAAAATATCACTAACATGATATCCTGATTTTGCTGTTCCCTGAAGATATGTTCTAATTTAATGAGAAAGCCTGAAACTTCTTTAAAACAGCCATAATAAATTAATGTTTGTAGTAATAATTATTCATTCTGTTCACTAATTTGTGCAATACAAATGTGGCAATAAGACAGTGGAAAAGAAAGATATACAAATTAAAAAAAATGGCACAAATTGTGAACAGTTTCAGACTGGATACAAAGATTCATACAAACTGAAGGTAAATGTGATATAAAAAAATACAAACTGCTTTTTTTCCCTCCACTACATTAACAAGAATCTTCTTATTGTCTTCTGACTGGTTTTCAGTTGCCGAGAGCTTTATCGAGGTTGGTCTTGATGGCATCAAGGAAGTCTGTCGTGTTGACATAATGTTCATTTACCTTGCAGCTACAATGGAGAGGTTAGACAGTGTAGAGATTAGCTTTTTTAGGTTTATAAAATCAGTCCTTATGTGTAAATATCAGAAAAAAATTCCTGAAACAGGAATTATAAATGAAAATGTAATCTCACTTAGCCAAGCCATGGATGCAGCCTGCAAGATCCTTGGTCATTATTCCATTTTCCACCGTTGCCACACAGACTTTTTCTAAAGTCTGGCAGAACCTGGAGAAAGAGTTTGAAGTGCAATGGACATTACAATTATGTAAAACTGTATAGATATACAGTACGTCAGTAAATGATAAGATAACATACTTTATCAAATCGGGATTCCCATCCAGTTTGCCTCTGTGTTCCAATCCTCTGGTCCAAGCAAATATGCTCGCAATGGGGTTGGTACTGGTTGGTTTTCCCTATAAAGCAATGTTAACGGTGGTCATTGAAAAAGCTGCATGTGTGAACATGTTAGGTCAGTAGCATAAGTAGCTCACAAAAATAATGGAAAATAGCATGAAAATTTGTATTTTAGTGGCAGTAAAACTAACATTTTTATCTTTTAAACTAACCATGAGAACTTTTTATATATAAACACATGCCCTAAAACTCACTGTAACCCAACACATAGTCAAAGCTCTGAGTGAGTCGCTGGCACTTACTCTCTGGTGTTCACGGTAGTGCCTGGTGACGGTGCCATGGGCAGCCTCAGCCTCGATCGTCTTGCCATCGGGACACACGAGCACTGATGTCATGAGACCCAGAGAGCCAAAACCTGGCACAAACAAAAACATGGCATCAGAAGGGGATCATATCACCAAATAAACAAACACAAAATCATGTAAATAACGCAGCACTGGGAGCTCTGCAAATATTCTCATTATCCAACTGTAATCCACTTACCCTGCGCCAGAATGTCTGACTGCACGTCTCCATCGTAATTCTTGCAGGCCCAAACAAATCCTCCGGAGGACTTCAGGACCTGGGCCACCATGTCGTCAATGAGACGGTGCTCATACCAGATCTTCAGTTTGTCAAACTGTGGCTTGTAGTTTCTGAAAGGAAAACAAAGAAACAAATTCAGTGGCCTTGTGGATGTTAAATGACCTAATATACAAAATTTTGATAGCGGTTTTCTTCAAGCAACGTAAACAGCATCAGCTCTGACAGTCTTCTGCTGTGTGTCTCGCTTCTGAAGAGGTTAAAACTCCAGCATCATGTAGTGTGTAAATCAGTACATTTCAGCTTATGGCCATGATGATTTGGATGAATGGAACAAGCTGAAACATGCAGCTTGCAATAAAATTGAAATCCTCACAAGCACGTGAGGTTTTCTCACTCTGCTCTCGTTTTAAAGCACATCTTACTTCTCAAAGATGTCCTGGAAGATGTCTTTGAAGCGGCCATCGTAGGCCTTGAGGATGGTGTTTTTGGTGCTCATGTATAGGGGCCACCTCTTCTGGATGGCATACTGGAAGCAGCTGTGAGCAAATCCACTGATGGACTGTGCAAAGAAAACATAACACCTGCATGATCAACAGCATCAAAGCACCCCAAAGTATCTATTATCTTTGTATCTCATCTCATGTACCCAAATCTATAAAGAAACTTATTGTTACCTCATCAGTGTTGTACATTCCCAGCCCACAGCCCCCTGCTGGAAAGTCATACACTTCCCACTCCTGCTCCTTGCTTCCGTCAGTCGGGGAAAACACAATCTTAAACTTGCCAGGCTGGTTAATGACAAAGTCTGTGGCCCTGTACTGTGGGATCAAACATTGGTATGTGAGACTGTACCACTTTGGGTTTGAATAGAAAGAGAAGATGCACATTTGTTTTGCTGTTTTTTTTTTTTGTCTACCTGATCTCCAAAAGCATGTCTGCCGATTGTTATGGGCTGCGTCCATCCAGGAACAAGACGGGGAATGTTTTTGCAAAGGATCGGCTCACGGAAAACTGTGCCGCCTAAGATGTTCCTAATGGTTCCGTTGGGACTTTTCCACATCTTCTTTAGTTTAAACTCTAAGGACAAAATATAATGAAATATTTTGCTAATTGAAGATGCATAACAAGGTATTTTCAATTCATGTACAGATAAGAGAATTAAAATACATCCAAATGTATCTAACACTAATGATTTGGTACAAAGTTGAAACAGAACCCAGTCTAACTTACCCTCAACCCTGGCCTCATCAGGGGTGATGGTGGCACACTTGACAGCCACGTGGTGTTTCATAGTTGCCAGAGCAGAGTCTATGGTGACCTGGTCATCCGTCTGGTCTCGGTAGGGCAAACCCAGGTCAAAATACTTCAGTTCAACATCCACGTTGGGCAAGATGAGCTGTGCAAGATGTGAATTGCATGTGAAACCATGCACGCATGCAGAGTAATAAACATTTCAAACATTTTGATTCCTAAACAAAGCAGGTCTCAGTTACTGATTTACCTTCTCTTTAATAAACTCCCATATGATGCGAGTCATCTCATCACCATCCATTTCCACCACCGGCTGGTCCACTTTGATACGTTTTGTTGCATCTGAAAAATTTACACTTACATTAACATTCAGTCATTTACAGCTGCAGGATCCTGGAAATTTATTTTGGGGGTGTTAAGTTTGCACACTATTTAAATAGTAATCATTTTGATGTTAAGAGTGTATTCACAACTTTGTATTATACTTCTTGACTGACTCCAAGTCTTCCAATTCATGTCATTTTGGGGAAGCCAGCCATCAAACTCTGAATATATCTGACATCAGCCTTACTTTTATCACCTGAGACACCCACATATCATTTTTACATTCCTGGCAGCTGTGTTTCACTGAGGCAGTGACCTTTGGAATATGTGAGTGCTTTGATATCATTTATTACCTGTCAAGGCCTTTTTGTACCTGGAAACGTGCACTAAAATACCAAAGCAGGGTGGCACCAGACTTGCTTACATACATTATTTTCCCTCAGATTTCATAAGACTCCATATTTTATTCAGCATGACCATGCTGGCTTAAGTTTATGTTATTACTTTATTTATCTGTCTTAGTGATTAAACAGCTCTAAATTAGAGGGCTGACTGTCATTACTATTACTAGGATCTTGTGATTCACTCATGGATAGTTGCCAAACAGCAACATCGAGTTTTTTTGGGTTTTTTTTTTTTTTTTTTTTTTTTACCGGGTTCCAGTTGCTGTACGGTACAACACAACTCTTCCCCACACTCACTCAGATCATATAGCGTATCTCAGGTAACCACATTAATGCTACGAGTAGTTCAGTTTTGCGTCATTATATTGTGGTTTTAGTCGACGGCAGACTTACAGTTCCTCTGTTGCAGTCTGTGTTGGCAGACGGCAGCCGGTGAGACCACTGCGGGGTTTTGCGACAGCGCAGCGGCTGCGTTCCTCGACACGGTAGTCAGAGATTTAAGGTAGCCCGCCATGTATACTAGTGATTACTTACGGTCACCGACTTGTCCACTGGGACTATACCTAGTTCCTAATGAATGAACGTAAGGCCGGTAGAGTCCGGTAAAATGATGACGCTGGACTTTGGCGCTAATGACTTCCATCCACGTCAGCTTGGG
Organism: Cichlasoma orientale; assembly: GCA_034780415.1. Lineage (NCBI taxonomy): Eukaryota > Metazoa > Chordata > Actinopteri > Cichliformes > Cichlidae > Cichlasoma > Cichlasoma orientale. The sequence goes on along the minus strand of JAVDPK010000980.1, from coordinate 157,618 downwards.
GAAAGACCGCCTCATTCTGATTGGCCAGTGAAATCGGCACCGGTTCAAATTCAAGTTCACTTTACCCCTCTTCCTTTTTCCTTCTTTGTCGCGCAATAAGCAGTCCGCTGTACACGCAGCGTTTGTGTTACAGAGACGCATGGCCTTTCACATTAAAAGCCCCAAACCAGCAACTAAACAGAAATAAACAACACATGGTTTAAAGTGTAAAGACGTTTTCTCATTCTTCGGAATGACGCACTTATTTAAATAATAATGAAAAAAAAGTTGCCAAAAAACAAAAACCTGAACACAGCAAATACAAAAAGATAAATAACAAATATGTTTCAACATGAAAGTTTATCTGATGGATACTGAGAAGTACGTTCTCTGCGTTTGAGATTACTGACTGTCAAACTACTTTGATGTCACAAAAGCTCCTAAATTTTGGATTGTTAGATTTGCACTCGCTGCCGCTAAATTGTTCTTAATGACCTTAATCACCTTTATCATATGATTAAACACTTCTTTCCTGATGTGAGTGGTTGGACATTTAATGCTAAAAAGCACAGAAGCTGTTTGGTTGGCACATAATGGCCAAACACTCCACTGGGACACTTTATCTTGGATTTTCCTTTAATTTGTAACATTTCTGTTTGGCATTATGTATAGTGAAGATCAAATATTCAAGTCAAAGAGCAAAAAGCAAAACATATTTTTAATGTGGCAGGACTTTAGGATTAAAGGGTCCAGCAGAACTTATTGAGAAACATAATGGAGACCTATAGCATTAAAGACTTAAGAGTTAAAATCTTTACTTGTTTTTTAAAATAAAATAAATATTGTATAACACTGGATTTGAAAAAGCATTACAGCACTGAGTGCCATTCTATAATCTGACATCTGTAAAATTCCTGACATTAGTCTTAAGCGCTTGAGTTGAAGGATATCAATTTCAGGTTTACCTTCTCATCCGAGATGAACTGAAGAAGTGTTTTAGATGAGAGGTGAGAAATATCTTCAGGAACCTGAAAAAGACATCCAGTTACCTTCAATCCAGATGCTTAAGACTATCGTGACCTGGATGAGAATCTACACAGACAAATGTACACAATTCTGATTTTGTAAATACAATGTGTCTTCAGCTTGAATCTTTATTACCAAAGAAACTTTTTGTGCAAAAAAAAAAAAGCTATTACACTTGGTCTCTTTCCAGTGACAAAAATGTAAAGCATATGAATGAAAACTGAGAATCCAATCAAAAACAGTGATTGTATGTATATGTAATGGATTATATGTATTCAAATTAAAACAAACTTCAACTTGGTTTGCAAGAGGAAAACATGTCTAAGGCACTCTGTATGAGACAAAGACATAAGGGAAGCAGCGCTCTTATACCTCATAATGATTTTGTACACATAAATTAAGGTAACAATAAACATAACAGATGCTATACAACAAATAAAACTAACATTTAAGCACAATTCCTCTTTGGTTTTTATGTGTGCCACAACTGTCGCTGCAGGTATGGAGATGGAAATCCACAAAGTTCCTACTGGAAGGCAAACTGGGCAACTTAATAGGCAGCTCAAACTAAGCATGGCTTCTGTTGCACTTCTATAAAAACATTACAATCTCTGAGAGGCTGAAAGATGTCAACTGCATTTTTAAACACAGACATGAGTGATGTTTCTTTTCAGTAGAAAGTTGTTGAACAAAACAACTTGTGTAAAAAAGGAATTCAAGTTTTATCAGACAGGAATGTAAAAAAAGTCCTTGAACTATCCATTTAACATAGGCTTTGTTGAAAAATACTAACTATATGGGCTAATCTGTAGATACACTTCTGTGCTCACATTAGCAACCTTTCACTTGGGTTTCTGAGGGCACACTGACTCTATGGGTTCTAAGTGGTAGCTGCCACCGAGCCTTTCTTCTCAGAGAAGAAGCTCCTGAGCATCATGACTTGACCGATGCCGATGACAAACAGCAGGAAGGTTTCTCCGATGGACCAGTAGGTCACACGCTCCAGCAGGTGCTCGGCTTTTGTGCGGTCCTGCGCCTCTCTCAGCCTGTACCACGTCTGCGAGTCAGCCACCACTTTCAGGATCTCATGAATGGCGACACAAGACGACTCCAACTGAGGACGGAAAGAGCAATGTAGATCAATCAGGATCAGGGCAACCGATGAGGCAACACAGACAGTGGAAGGTAAGAATCACAAACTTAACACATTTTTGACCCTGCATGTCTCAGTACTTGAATTAAAGAACAGTAACACTGTGCTATCCTGTGGTCTGATATGGGGTGCACAGTTGTGACTGTGCACCCCATGTTACTGTGTTAACACAGTAAACCGCTTTATTGATATCTGCTACAGTGTAATGTTTTCACTACATTTAGCAAGTCACTTTAAACTGTGCTTTTGCTTTGGTGAATTTCAGATTTTTTACTGATTTGCTGTATTTGTTATTATTACTTAATCTTTTTTATTGAAATGCAGTTGTTTATTGTATTTAAGATACCTGTTGTATTATACTGTATTCTATAGAACTACACAACATTCTACATATTTGAGCTATTACAGTATGTTTGTTGTGTTTAACTAGCTGCAATGAAGGAATTTCCAAACTCTGTTGAGAAATAAAGTCTATTTTAGCTCATTTAAATGTTTTATTCTGAAGCAACGATGTTGAACCCAGAAGCTTCAGTAAGATTGCTGACATTTCTTTGTTAAGTTTGTTCTACTTGTACTTGTAGTTAACTCTTTTGAGTGTTTTGTGTAATGTGAGGTAAGGAGCCTGCGTTCAAACACAATGTTCCCTTGAGACCTTAATATGAATAACTCTTGCACCACCTTGTGGACATCATATAAACTGTCACACTTCTAAAGCGCATTAAAAATGATAATATAAGCATTTTAGATGACTTGTTATCAACACTACAGCTGTTTATTTGGCCTAACTTACTCAACATAGCTAATGTGTCTGTGTTCACCTTTTTTTTTTTTAAATGTAAAAATGCTTCTCATGCTTCTCTTTTTCTAAGGGAAGTAATTTCTGCAATCAAGACTGAAATCATGATACAAATATGTGCAATATCATATTGCAGTTCCATCTTCCCATACCTTTGCAGAGCCATTAATGCCTATTCAAGGCATGCTCATCTCATTGAAAACTGTAATGTTTAAATATTGTTCAGGTAACAAATTAACTGGAAAATCGTTATTTAGTAATCCAGCCTGTTCTAAACACAAGCAAACAAGCAAAAACAAAACAAATGAAAAAACATTTTTCCATTTTTTTTGTTCTTCATATCCTCTGGAGAAAAATTAAGTCAAACCATTGCACAGAAATGAAGGTATGAACAAAACCCTGGTTTGGGGGAATTGTGACTCCCCATACTCCTTTTTTTTTTGTAGATATTATCTCTTTGCCTGGTGTCATCCTGCTGCCTCAGTCCTCACAAACCTGGCCACAGTATGGCCCTTTGAGGGTGTCCCCTGCAGTCGACACATTTGGAGACTTACCTGAGTAAGCGCTGTGCTTTTTTTCATGCTTTCCATCAGAGGTTCCTCATCCCCATGGCGGAAGTCCAGGTACACTACTTTATGTGTAAAAGTGGAGAACTCGTTGCTGAAGCAAACCTTGTACACTCCCTTCATAGTTGTGGTGTGAGAGAAGCTGTCATACTGCTTCTTCTTCTCATTATACAAGACGTTGTCATGAGGATCGGTGACAAAGCAGTCCACATCGTAGTTGCCCCCTGAAATGACCTAAAAGAAAATAAAACATATAAACACACAGACTGACACGACATACAGATGCAAAGATAGTTGTAACTTTGTGCCACATGTTGCTCAATTGTTAAATATGTTGATGCCACCTGTTCCTCTGGAAATCATTGGGTTTCTCTTTATAATACTACAAAAGTCTTTACCTTAAAATGGAAAGCACTCTGAGATAACATATATTGTGAATTGTTTGTATATTAATAAAGCTGAACCAAACTTAAGTCAATAAAAACATGCATTCAGCACTATATAAACAATATCATATAAATTTGTTCTTTATTTCTGGGAACAAAAGACAAGAAAATGCTTAAATGCCAATTTCCCACCGAAAGAATCAGTCTGACAGTATCTCCTGGATACACACACACTGAACATATGGAACCTTCAGAGGAACTTACTTGGAAGTCTATGTCAAACTTCACGTCTTTCTCCAGCTCCTCGTAGAAACACTGCTTTTCGTTGTCAGGCAGTTCAAATGTGAGCTCACCCCCAAACACAACAAATGCATTCCGCAGCAGCAAACAGGTGAATACCAAATACAGCATCGTGAAAACAAAAAGAAAGTGCAGACAGCGTTATTCAGCGCTATTCTTCAGCGCTGCAACAATGTTAACAGTCTGTAGTTCTGACGTGGCGCGAGCACAAAGCACTTCCGGGAAAGCGTTGTTTATTTTTTTTTTGTTTAAAATTATAGCCCACTGCTGTCAAACGTAATATAATGTCAGACAAAATTCAATGTAAGCTCTTAACGTAATATATAACATTTTAATACCAGTTTAGACCCATGAAGAAGAAATGCCTATAACCAGCTGTGCCGAGGCTTTAACCAATGAGAGCGTCACAGCAACAAGTTTCCCCTTCAAAATAAATGCACGGCATTTGGAAGGAGGCTCCTGGAAACTATCCATCCATCCATTTTCTGGGCGAGAGAAACACATTTTAGTAAAATATATGGGGAACCCCATACGAGCGAGCTTTGCAGGAGCCTCTCCCTCTACCGTGTGGGTGTGTCTGTTCCCCCCTCCCGCCCTGTTTCTCCGTTTTCCAAGAAAAAGACGCTCGCAATCAGGAGCCG
>JAVDPK010000980.1:134185-152671 GCA_034780415.1 Cichlasoma orientale | reverse complement strand
GTAAAGTACAGATACCTGAAAAATCTACTTAAGTACAGTAACGAAGTATTTGTACTTCGTTACTTCCCACCTCTGAAAATAACACAAGGCATAAGTAGACCTTGAATTTCAAAGTAAATTTATTTGTAGGCATTATTATTACTTGGAGTAGTAAAATAAGTTTTTGGTAAAATTGTATTTCCATACCACAAATGTACTTCATCAATAGTTCAAAGCATCCATTAATGTTGCATGACCACTACTAGTTATTGTTATTGTCTTAGTTTGAAAATCCCAGTGAGATATTTATCGAATTAAAAAAAAGAGAAAAAATTACTACTACCTACTATCACTACCATTACTAAAGAAAAAAATTCACAGTAATAAACATATAAACAACGCTTTACTTTGCAGTGCATTTAAAATAAGATTTTAGCTGACATTTACGGCATGCCAGCACAAGTTGAACTGCTGCATTTTAAGTAAATACATGAGTCAGGAGGCTGTTGCATTCCCTATTATCTACTGATGGGTGTGTATTGTAGGGCATGTGAATACACAGACATACTGTTCGGAGCTCCTGTGTTCTGTTCAGTAATATACCAAACACGTGTGCTCACGACACCAAAACAAACGTTCATGTACTTGAAAGCTAAAAAAGCAAATAAACAAAACCCCCCCCGCCCCCCCCACACACAAATAAAACAGAGCTGGTATGCCATGACAACAAGAAGTCGACGTGATAAAAAGTCTTACTTTGAAAATCCCCGTCATGTTATACCACACTCCCACTTCCGGACAGTTTATCGTCGCAAAATACGAAAGGGGTAAACACGTATTTGAGGTTTTCACCGTTTTTTGCAGTGGCTGGCGTCGACTTCTTTTACAACAACAGATCCTTAACAGCAAGTTTGCTCTAATATTTAATTTTAAGTTCCTTATATAAGTTGCAGAGTAGTTTGAACTATGCAAAACTACGCAGACGCTGTCAAGGACTTTGCCGAAAGACATGCAACTTGTCTCACAGTTGTCTTTGCTGCAGGTAAATCTGTTTCTCTTTTAAATGTATCCTGTTTAAACTGTTTTGTTTCTTGTATTTTGTACATTTTGGGTACATTGGGTAGATAAGGCAGAAACCTGTTTTTCAGGTAATTGTTTTGCCAATGCAGATTCTTGCTGCTGCTTACAGGTGTGGATTTCTAGAAAGCATAGTTAAGCATAGTGGTTAATAGAGAGAATCCCTGAACCAAGAACGAAACATGACATACTGTAGGCAAAGACCAAATGGAAAGAACAGAAAGTTGTTTCATAAGATAAGTGTCTTTTTCTGTCAGGGGTAGGCATGCTGGCCTTCCGTAGATGGATGGCAGGGGGAGTGTGTCGGAGCAAGGCCAGGCTGGATGGGAAAACAGTCCTCATCACTGGAGCCAACACTGGCATTGGGAAGGAGACGGCCCTGGACATGGCCCAGAGAGGTAAGACCCTGTGTGTTTGTTTATTTGTAAGGCAAAGGTACAGGAAAAACAGCTAAGTGTCTCATGTCCTGTACATATGTATAGAGTCAGAGCTGATTTCCACCACCAGTCCCTTGATGGGCATTAATAGGTGCAATTGTTTAAAATTAATGTTGTATATGGTGAGTTGAAGTAACTAAAAGAGTCAAACTAAACCAAACAGATCATAAGATTTATAACATCACTTCATACACATAACCAGCAACTAGTCAGTGTCAGTTACAATTATGACCCAGATTTTAACCAGGATTTATCTCCGTCCATCCATTCAGCCATCCATTTCCTTCCACTTATCCAGTTCAGAGTTGCTGGAGTCTGTCCCACCTGGAACTTATTTTTTGTAGCAAAAAATGTTAAAATCCATTATCTGCTTTAAGTTTGCAGAGTTGGGGTTTAGAAAAGTTCTGCCTTTAATTGAGACTGTATTGTATTGTGAAAAAGTATTTGTCCCCTTCCTGATTTCATATATTTTTGCATACTTGTCACACTTAAAATGTTTCATATCGTCAGACAGATTTTAAAGATAAACATAACCCATGTAAATACAAAATGTTGTTTTTAAGTGATTTCATTTATCCAAACCTATCTGGCCCTCTGAGTAACTGCCCTCCCTGTTAAATCATGAATTACCTGTGATTAGCCACTTTTATTTGGAAAGCTGAGCTCAATTCAATTTCAGTAGCTACACCCAGGCTAGATTACTACCAGACTTGTTGAATCAAGAAATCACTTAAGTAGAACCTGTCTCACAAAGTGAAGTAGACTAAAAGATCTTAAAAAGCAACACATCATGCCACGATCTAAAGAAACACCTGAGTAAAAAATTGACATTTATCAGTCTGGAAAGGGTTACAAAGCCATTTGAAAGGCTTTGAGACTCCACCACCGAGAGAGTCTACCGAGAAAACTTGGAAAAATGATGAACCTTCCCAGGAGTGGTCAGCCTACCAGAATTACTCCAAGAGTGCATCAAAAACTCATCCAGGAGGTCACAAAATAATCCAGAGCATCATCTAAAGACCTGATTTAAGGTCAGAGTTCATGATTCAACAATAAGACTCAGCCAAAATGGCATCCATGAGAGAGCCCCAAGGCAAAAACCACTGCTGAAAGAAAAAAGAACACAAAGACTTATCTTGTTTTTGCCAAAATAAACCCATCTTGATGATCCCCAAGACCTCTGGGAAAATATCCTGTGGACTGATGGGGGAAAAAAGCTGAACTTTCTGAAAGGTTTGTGTCACGTTACATCTGGCACAAAACTAACACAGCATTTCATAAAAAGAACATCATGCCAGCAGTCTGGTGGTAGATGGCAATGTGATGGTCTGGACCTGCTCGGCTGCTTCAGGACCTTGACGACTTTCCGTAATTCCAACCACGAATTCTGCTCTCTACAAGAAAATCCTGAAGGAGAATGTCCAGCCATCAGTTCATGCCCTGAAGTTCAAGCACACTTGGGCTATGATCTGAAACACACCGGCAAGTCCATCTCTGGATGGCTAAGAAAATAAAATAATTCAAATTTAAGGTTTTGGAGTGGGCTAGTCAAAGTCTGGATTAAAATCAGATTGAGATGCTTTAGCGTGACTTTAAACAGGCCATTCATGCTCGAAAACCCTCCAGTGTGGCTGAATTAAATCTTTAATATTAAAATGTGTGAAAAATATGCAAAAGAAATCAGGAAGGGGACAAATACTTTTTCACAGCACTGTAGTTTGTGTAGACAAGTCTTACAATCACTACAGTTTCCTATGGTCAGAGCTTTGATAGCCTATTTATAAAGAGATGTAAGAGGACAGTATGATAACTGATGCATGCATGAGTGATAGAGCTGTATGAAATGGTAGCACTTTAAAAAAATAACAAATTAAATCGCTATACAGATGTGTAAACGGAGAATAAACTAAACCACAAGTTGAAATAAAACTTATCTAAAGTTCTGTTTTGAATAAATTGGTCGTTAATGGAGCATATTATATAATAATCATTCATTAATCACCACAAAATTATAGACTATGCAGTAAGTAGACAGTAGGCAAAAGACAAATATTTAACTTCAGTGAGTGCTTTGGTTGCACATCTTCTGGTGTTAACATGTAAATATGAGCTGCTTTTATAAAAAAAAAAAAAAAATTCCAAGGTGCCAGAGTGATCCTGGCCTGCAGGGACATGACCAAAGCCCGCATCGCAGCAGATGAGATCCGTCAGAAGAGTGGGAATGGCAACGTGGTGGTAAAGAAGCTTGACCTGGCCTCACTGCAGTCTGTCAGACACCTGGCCAAAGATGTGGAGGAGAATGAGGAGCACTTGGACATCCTTATCAACAATGCAGGTATTACAGTGGTTCTTCCTTACTCAGTAGAAGTTACATGTTCTCATCTCTGCGGGACAATCACACAGATTCTTAGGAGGGCAGAATGAGTGCAATCATTTATTTTTGCGTTAGGTATTATGATGTGTCCTAAGTGGAAGACCGAAGATGGCTTTGAAATGCAATTTGGTGTCAATCACCTGGGACATTTTCTCCTCACCAACTGTCTCCTGGACCTGCTGAAGAAATCATCACCAAGTCGCATTGTTATTGTCTCCAGCCTGGCACACGAGAGAGGTAAAATCTTAGTGTCTAATGTCAGACAAACAAACAATGTTTATATGCTGCACCTGTTTAAACACTACACTAAATATTTCTTGCAGGTCAGATACACTTTGATGACATTAGCCTTGATAAAGACTACAAGCCCGAGAAGAGCTACCGGCAAAGCAAGCTGGCCAATGTTCTCTTCTGCAGGGAACTGGCTGCAAGACTGAAAGGTAACGTCATAGCAGTTCAAACGTGTATAATATGCATTATGTTACTGTTAACCATTTCACCCTCCTGTTCATGTTTTATAACTTTGTACCTTGTGTTGATAAACATTGCTGCCATGGTTTTAACAGTACTGTGGTGTTTGATGCATATCTTTTTCTGATGGACCCCTCATTAGGCACTGGCGTAACTGTGTACAGTCTTCATCCTGGGGTCATCCGCACAGAGTTAGGCCGCCATCTATTTACTAGCTTTCCTCTGTGGAAGAAGATGATAGCAAGGGCCTTCATGATGCTGGTCAAAAATCCCTGGGAAGGAGCCCAGACCACCATCTACTGCGCTGTGGACGAGAGCCTGGCAAACACCAGCGGCCTCTACTACAGGCAAGTGTGTCTGACTGTGGACATAAATTGTGTCATGGGGGGTGGAAAAATTCTCTTCCCATACCAATCAACTAATCTAATATTAGCAGAGGCTGAGATAAATAACAATTGAGTGTAAAATTATTACAGAGTAATTGTTTTTTTTAACACAAGCAATTAGCAAGTGTTCTATATCAGACCTGATTTTGGTCACACTGTGTGAGACTCCATCATTTATCATTCTCTTTTCTTCATTCCACCGTACAGCGACTGCGCCCCCAAAAAGCCAGCACCACAGGCCCTGGATGATGCTGCAGCCAAGAAGCTGTGGGACCTCAGTGCTTCTATGGTTGGTCTGTCTTAAGCACAGCAGCCTGCCATACTTGTGTCAGTGCTTCCTTTTTTTTTCTTTTTTTGGCGAGTCAGCTGCCCTGTTTACATGGGTAAAATAAAGTGCTAATCTTTATACTCTAATATATGCATGGGCTTTACATTAAAGATTTTCCACCTGCTCAAATCTTACAGGGTTTGCAGAACAAGATTTTGCACTATTTACTCCCGTCAGCATGCACTTACTGAGGTGTTGCTTAGACTTTATATATACTCTGTATACTTTGCATACAGTGTATACTTATGCAATACAGCTATATCATTATGGAAACAAGGTAGTTTTTGCTTATTAATCTGCCATTTGGGCTAATTGGTGCTCATTTTAACATGTTGTCATACACTATACTGCCAAAAGTATTCGTTCTTCTGCCTTCACATGCATATGAACTTGAGTGACATCCCATTCATAATCCATAGGGTTTAATATTATGTTTGTCGGCCCATGCTTTGCAGCTATAACAGCCTCAACTCCTCTGGGAAGGCTTTCCACAAGGTTTAGGAGTGTTTATGGGAATTTTTGACCATTCTTCCTGAAGCACATTTGTGAGGTCAGACACTGATTTTGGACGAAACCACCTGGCTCACAGTCTCTGCTCTAATTCATCCTAAAGGTGTTTTTTGGGGTTGAGGTCAGGACTCTGTGCATGCCAGTCAAGTTCTTCCATACCAAACACGCTTTTCCATGTCTTCATGGACCTTGCTTTGTGCACTGGTGTGCAGTCATGTTTGAACAGGAAGGCGCCATCCCCAAACTGTTCCCACAATGAAATTGTCCAAAGTGTTTCGGTATGCTGAAGCATTAAGAGTTCCTTTCACTGGAACTAAGGAGCCGAGCCCAACTCCTGAAAAACAACCCCGCACCATAATCCCCCCTCCACCAAACTTTACACTTGGCTTAATGCAGTCAGACAGGTACCGTTGTCCTGGCAACCGGCAAACCCAGACTCGTCCATCGGATTGCCAGACGGAGAAGCGCGATTCGTCACTCCAGAGAACACGTCTCCACTGCTCTAGAATCCAGTGGTGGTGTGCTTTACACCACTGCATTCAACGCTTTGCATTGAGCTTGGTGATGTAAACGTCTGATGCAGCTGCTCGGCTGCATCAGACTTTTTCTTGAGCTAATCTGAAGGCCACATGAAGTTTGGAGGTCTGTAGCGATTGACTGCAGAAAGTTGCCGACCTCTGCGCACTATGCACCTCAGCATCCGCTGACCCTGCTCTGTGATTTTACATGGCCCACCACTTCGTGACTGAGTGGCTGTCATTCCCAATCGCTTCCCCTTTGTTATAATGCCACTAACAATTGACTGTGGAATATTTAGTAGCGATGAAATTTCACGACTGGACTTGTTGCACAGGTGGCATCCTATCACGGCACCTTGCTGGAATTCACTGAGCTCCTGAGAGCGACCCATTCTTTCACAAATGTTTGTAGAAGCAGTCTGCATGCCTAGGTGCTTGAGTTATAAACCTGTGACCATGGAAGTAATTGGAACAGCTGAATTCAGTGATTTGAATAGGTGAGTGAATACCCTTGGCAATATAGTGTATATAAAAATGTGCTTTTATTCATGGCATCGAACAACTACTGACATATTGTAAAGTCATCTGCTTTTTTTGTATAGTTGTTTCTGTATCAGCAGAATTTATAAAGCAAGAGGCAGAATATGTTGAAACAGGGTTGAAGTAAAGGAAGTGACCTTAAGTGCTGGCAGCCGTGAAAAGATCGTTGCACTTGACAGGAGAGAGAATCGTATACCAGGTGTAGCGAGAGAGAGTAGACGCCTGAGGGGCAGAGAGGAGTCTGGATACACCCAGTAGGTACAGAAGACTCGTCAGCTCACTGAGGGCCCTCCTGTGTTTTTTGTGTGCGTGCAGGTGTGTATTTACAAGAAAATTGTGATGTTTTATCTCTTGTTCTCTGAGATGAGAGTTGACGTGTGAGACTGAAGATAAATAAGTGTACAGCAAAAAAAAAACAAAACCCAACAAGCTGTTAAAATTTTTTGGCAATAAATCTGTTGACAAGTGTCATTTCTTCTGGCTGTTACTCCACAACAGGTGCAATGACTCAACCATTTCAATGCATTCATACATTTTATTTAGGTGAAGTTACGACTGTAAAAAATATCTACAACATTTGAAGCTTTTAGAGATACAAACCTAGAATTGCGCAGCCAGATTATCAGCGCATCTAATGATGAAAACAGCGAATAAGGCCTCAGCATTTTTTCAGTACAACATGATGCCAGTCTGAACTTTAAATGCAAAGGTCTCGCTCCCATTCAAAAGACTTTAAAATGGCTAAACACAAGGAAAAACAGTAATTGCTTACGTGTTTGGGATCGTTCATTTGATAACAATACAAACTGCTTTTTAAAAGTAAAATGTGAGATTTTTGATTAGTATTAGAATGTTTTTGTCCACTTCTCACCCACTTGCACATTTGAGTTTGCAGGTTTTAAGTCATCATCTACCTTTTTTGAACATCTCACACGGTCCTTATTGAGCATGACGTGTTTTCTTAACTTTGGTGCACTGAGCTATAAAGTGTAAAAATGTTTGTGGGTGTGAAAGTTATGTCAGTATGCTGGCACGCATCACATTGAAGTTCCTCACCTAGTTTTTTTTTTTTCTTTCCCACCTCCAAGTTCAGAAGTTGTGTCATCCTCAGTGTACAGTCAATGGATTATGCTAGTCATGCTGTATCATGTCAGGCTGCGACCCTGCTGCTTTCTAAACTTTGTGTTGAGGAAACCAACCGCTCAGTATTTTAACTGACCTGTTTTTGTGTTAAGTCCGACAGCAGAGCCCCAAACCAGCACTAAGTCATTTTTTTGAAGTCACTATAGACAAATCCCAAGGTTACATAAGTGTTCGTGTGGGTAGTTATACAGTTGCACAAACCCCTTTCTTTACTTACTCTGTGACATTTTAAAACTTGAAACTCTTACCATTCTAACAGCTCTCAACATGTTTAAAAAGCAAACATAAATCAGAAAGCACAGAAACTAATACCAGCCTTCAGCTTGATTCACCAGTAATAAACTGAATGACTGAATTACCCCACAGGCTCTCTGGCTCAGATGTTGCCTCTCCAGTATCTGTAGGTAATGTCATGCACATGCCCTTATCAGTTCTCCGTCCAACGGATACAGAATCTATAGCTGGGCTGGAAAAGTGATAAGGAGATGTGAGCGACCACAGTACCACAAAAGCATCTGTTTAATCTGTTAAACTGTGATGAAGTACCTACTGCTCAGGACAAAAATGACTCCTGAGAGTGTTGAAAGTCTGTGTAGTTTTCAAGTCACCAAAAAAAGAACCGCATGAACCCGGCATCCATTTCCTCAAAGGCCTGAAAGAGGTGTTCCCGAGGTCTGGAGCAGATGTTTTCTGAAGTTTCACTCCCATCGTTCAGCCACCGAGGAAGTCAGCCTGCCAAGCGGGGAAAAAAAAGTCTGTCTTTCTTTACTGTGTCTGCCGGCTTCTCAGATCCTTACTCGGCAAAGGACTAGTTAAGCTTCAAGCAGTCAAAGTGGGCTCCCATAGCAGTGGCCCTTCACTGTTTGACTGCTGACAAACTTTTGAGGACACACCCCACTGATGAGTTTTATTTCACTGCAGCCCCGCCTGGCTCTGAGGGATTTCTACGCTGCTATTGGTTCATTTTCAGAACTCACCATACCTGCCCCCTGACTCCTGAGGACCGGAGCCAAATAGTTCTTCCAGTTGTCAGTCATGGTGGAGATCAGCCAGTGGGATGAGAGAGACCAAACCTGGTGGGTGTGTTCCTCACAGGTGTGGCTGAGAAACACATTCCAATATGTACATACCTGTCAGCTCCTCTGGTATTCAGCTGCTCCTAGAAAGTGAGACCTCTGTTGACCACTGGCTCTCCCCTTTCCTCCTTCTGAGGCCCATGCAGAGGGAGAAGGAAATAGCTCTCATTTCAGTTGCACAAATAAGCAATTTTATATCCGTGCTGTTTGTCTAGTCAATTCTTTCTGTAACTGTGCCACTTCCTTTCATTTTATGGGATCCCACATGTGAAACCAATGATACAGTTGGTCTATAGGAAAGAAAATGGCTTGGCTTATGGCTTGAAGGCTATTGTGAATATAAACAGAGCAATGTTTCACAAGTGGCTTTTCCATAGAAAAACAATATGGCACAACATGGTGAATAAAGGCAGCTTTAGGTTTCTAGGAACCAGAGTATCTTGGCATGCACCCTGATACGTGGCGTCAGTTAGCACACAGGTGCAGGCACTGGCATGCACTTTCCCCCCCAGCAAAGAACATCATTTTGCTCCCTCTGGAGATCACAAAGTCTCAGCGAGGACATGTGCTTGTTGTCTGCCATTCTGGTATGCAGGTTCCTCTCCTTCCATACTCGAGCCATTTTCCTCATGTCTTTCTCTCTCTCTCTCCTGCGCCTCCCTTGTGTCCCTTCATCTCTCCGTGTCTCTAAGTTTCTCTGTCTCTTCCAGAGTACAGAGACAAACTATGTGTGCCCGAGGCAGGTGCGGGAATGCAGGTTTGTAGCGTTTGTGGGCCTAAAGCTGCGCAGCCTATGCCGTGACTACCTTTGGACGAGTCTGTGCGTGTTGAGCTAAATCAGACCAGTTATGGTGACTAAGGTTTTCTGTGTCGCCAGTCACTATAGTTAAAGAGAACCTGCAGATTTCATTGAAACGTTCTGATCACTTTACTGTTTTTTGATTAAAAAAAAAAAAAGAAAGTTGGAAGTGGAAACAACCCTGTAACCCACTTTGAGGTAGATGCTTTAATAATGGAAATATCAAAATCTCATAAACGACCCATAATAAAGAGAGACAGTGACAGCAAGAATGCCACTGTATTTCCCCCCAAATTTTTCATCATTCTTTGAGTGCTAAGGGGGTTCTGTTTACTACAGAGAATGTAGTAAACATGCAGCCCTGTGCCAGCTGACTTGAGGGATACTCTAGTTGACAGACGTGACTCTATTCGTGCAGTAGGCCAAAACAGTTAAAACACTACTCCACGGGTTAAATCAGTGTCCCTGTTGCCAGTTGCCAGAAATGCTGAACAGCTTACAGCAGACAAAATTACACATATCTGAGTAAATCTAACAACATGTACCATCTTTTTCTGCGCTGCATTCCAAAACCTGTTTGCAGTGTAGGAGTTAGACCACAGCTGACTTTAAACGAGTAATCAAGCATCCATTAAGTGCAACACATAGAAAAATGAAACTATGCTTCATACACTGCAGAGATGTTGGTACTGAAATGCTACTGGAATGATGCGCAGCTACAATATTGTGAAATGTGCTTTATTTCAATAAGGAATGTATCATAGAGACGTTTGTATTTTGATGGAGATGCTCGGCTGTCTTTCAAGTGTAGACAATATGGCTACCACGAACACCTGTGTTGCATAATACGATGCAGTTGAGTAATTTAATTTTGGGCTCTGATTCAGGGCTGGACTGCGTTATGTTGTAAGGCATTGCTTTTGTTCTTTGCATTTATTTAATCCTCTTTTCTTGTTTGGAGTCCTGCAAACCCAACAGCCTCTTGGAAAAAAAAAAGGTTCTTTAATGAATATGACTCTTCATGGCTTTCCCCAATTTTTAAGAATTGTTCACAAGCACGACTTTATAGCGATGAAATATTTCTAATGGTTAAATATATTTGTTTGTTTGTTTGTTTTTTATATGAATTAAAAGGGCATTGAAATATTGAGAACAAATTGTGACACCAACTTTGTCTGTGTTAACTTTCCCTGTGCATTTGTGGTACTGAAATAGCATTGTTAGCTTTGCGGGACGAGACAGAAGGGGCATATCAGGATCAGGATCAGGGGTGTCTGTAAGAATTCCAGGGTCCAGGCTGGGAGGAGGAATTTCAGAGGGTTGTTAGGGGTGTTCGGACCCCGAGGCTGTGTCCTGTCACAGGGGATAACAGCAGTGTTGAGTGAGCACATAGACAACAGGAGAGGTGCTGAGTCAGCTGTCTGCCTGGTTTAGCACATGCTGCGCTGCTCTGGACCTTTCAACGTACGGTTCCCATCGGCTCCTCAAGTCAGGAGCTACAACCCCCACAGTTTGTTTTTTTTAATGTATAAAACCAAGCAGACTAAAATGTTCTAAAGCTAAAAAGATTGGCAATACTTTACCTATGGCATTTTGAAATTAAATGCATGCACTTAATATGTGTGTGTTCCCTACAAAATGCATGAGGTGTCATAAAGGGATAGTAAACATACAAGTACTTTAAAATGTGCTGCTTAAACATCAAATTTAGATGTGGAAGTCCAAAAGAGGAAAAACATACGTTTTTACATAAATCTTTCAGGATGGCTCACTTCCAAAATCTTTACACTTTACTTATAGTATTCTTCCCCTCGGTGTTATGCAGCCCTTTTCTGCATGATTTCACATTCTGCTCTTGATATTTTGTGACGTCTTAACATACCATCAGGGGAGGAAGAGCCGCAGCCATCTCTGCTTGCATTGTTATCGATTATTTAGTTGAGTTGCTCTTGTCAGTGTGAAAGTCTGGTGCTAAGCAAACAGGCATCAACCTCTCTTTATCCAGTTCCGGGATGTTGTGGGAACATCTACAAACCAGGGCCACTCATGTGGACCAGAGGAGATCTGCTAAAACATCTTCTGTCCCTCGCTGGGATTAGAGCGGACACATTCCTGGCCCCTCTGCTCCGAGGCTCCCACCGGTCTGCTTATCACTGTTCACGTGTGTATGAAGGTCCATGCTTGCACGTGTGTGAGCTTCTATTTCAGAGGAAAAGATATAAACTGGCTTAGTTCAGTGCATTCTGAATTGTCAATACTATTTAGACAAAATTCACGATAATAACAGGTCCAAGATAGATTTCAAAATTTTATGCTCCTCTTTCTAAAATGCACTAATCTACATGTATATAAGCCTCTTATGTCACTACAACAGCGCTTTTGCTTAAAAATCGCTCCTGTGCTTTGATGACACTACTGTAATGCAGTCAGTACAAATTGGAATAGAATGATAGAACGTGAAAAACTCTGTACTCGTCTTTTGGGAGTTTTATTTTATGATCTTCCAGTAACACCAAACTGAGTGTGAAAATATTGCTAATTAGGGGAAATGGCAACCAAAAATAAACTCAAGTACTGTAAACATTTAAATGAATATCCATCCACTCGATATATTTTTCCTTGGCTTCAGAGCTCTGTCTGCATCAGCCCAGAAAATGTAATCTATGCATCACACACAATCTTAGCCCTGGGCAGGGATCGGGGGAGAAGTACCCCCTGGTGTGTGGAATCATAGCCTGGATGGACTTCAGTCGGTGGAATGTCTCTGCACGCTTCCTCCGGGAACGCAGAAGGTTTCCCCACAACAGATTTCTGTTACAAACTTTCTATCACCAGTCTGAAAACAAACAAACAAGCAAACAAACAGATGATTTATCCCGAAATTCTAATCTCTATGTAACGGTTGCTGTTGAGTCTTAAATGAGTTATTCTGACGAGCGCGTTGTACAACCTGTTTATGAAGGAACAGGGGTTTTTTTCACAGCAAGAAAGGCACAGGTGTGTTTTATTAACCAGTGATGACCAAATTCCATTTAGCTGGTTTTGTCTTTCATGCATGTGGGTTTAGTTTCACAGACATATTACATGAACACTATTTAACCCCTTTGTGATGTTCATATTTTTATTACTCGGCCAGTGTTGACAGGTCTGGGGGACCCACTGCATTATTTGGTTAGTAATACATACACCCATAATAGTTTATGTAATAATCCTTTATCCCAATTCCAAGCAATACAGACCACATATATGGTTAAAATGAGGGAATCACCTCTGTTATAGCACAGTTCTATTTTTTTTTTTTTTAACAAAAGGAAAACTGATCAAAACCAAGATATGGGTAAAAAAATATGTTTATCTCAAACAAATATAAATGAAGCATGGCTTCTGATCACTACTCATGTTTACTTCTAGGAAATGGAAAATATTCACGTCAATAACTCACACTCATTGAACAAATGGTCTATTTGTTCCTGCCATTTATTCCCTGGTTGGATCACACTGGCACATGTGGGCGGCTCATTCCTTGGACAAGAAGACCAACCAGTTTCACCATTTTTTATTTTATTTTATTTTTTTTTTACATCAATTGACGTTCATATTTCTCCACTTGTTGGCTGACTGGTGTTCATTATCATCTATGTCTTCAAACTCATTCAGATTCTGAATTGACAGTGCTACATGACGCACCTGGTTGAGCAGGTGACCCATGTACTGAAGGGTAGTGTCCCTGCTGCAGGGTCTAGGTTTGAGTCTGCCCCAAACCGCTTCCTGCGTGTCATTCCCTCTCACTGTCTCCCCACCCTCCTGTCTGCTGTTTGCAGTGTCTTATCTAATCAAGACAAAAAAAATCTGAAGTTGAAATAATAAATCATGTAATTTTTCTTTTGGTAAACATTGAAAACGGGTTAAAGGATTAAACACTGATATGTTTAGAACTCCTAGTGGACATCAAATAGTTAAAAACGGGTATTTCACTTTGTGCATCCCAATTTTATGTATGATATAAAGAAACTGCTAAAATAATCATTTGGATTGTTTGGGCAAAACAAGTCTTGACAATGTATGCAAAGAAAACTGCTAATCGCACAGATTCATGCAGGTTAAACCAACATACAAACAATTACTGAGCCAACTGGTGATGTAGATTTGAAGAGCTTCCAAATATCTTTTCGTAACACAGCAGTTTCAGAAGGCTACCACTAGAATCCATCAGCTACCTCCTGCTATTTTTGCATGTTTTTCAGTGCAGAATTTATGCAGTTAAAACACTATATTTAATGAAAAAAAAACCTTTATTCAGTTGGAAACAAACTGGGTCCCAGATTTAAGTGTCTGAAATAGATTTTTTTTTTTTTTACTTATTGAGCATGTTATTTGTCTCGTTAAAGGTATTTGAACAAATTCTAAATGCATTTCTCTTTAATCAGTAAACCCATAAATTGATAACTAGTTAATTATCTGGAGTGTGGAACATAGACTGTATTTATCATTTATTTAGGCTGTCAGTGAGTGAAGCTGGTCCATCCACATCTCCAATTCTTCAGTGCTGCCCTCTACTGTGAAACTTTCAACAAACCACAAATATCTATCTATCTATCTATCTATCTATCTATCTATCTATCTATCTATCTATCTATCTATCTATCTATCTATCTATCTATGTCAACTTTGCATTTATAGATCTCAATCCAGCAGAGCACCTTTGGGATATGGTGGAATGGGAGATTCACATCATTGATGTGCAGCTGTATACTGTGCCACTGTATACTTCTTGTATTATAACTTCTTGTATTATATATAAAATAATTTAGTGCTTGCAGTGTAAGGTTTCTGGAAAAATTCAAATTCAAAATGAACAAACCCTGTTTCAGCTAAAAAAGGAAAAAAAAAGTGACAGCAACTCAATGAAAATAGTTATCTTCAAACTATTAATTTGATTTCCTGTGAGGACGTTGGGGAAACTAATACCATTATGGTAAGAAATAGCACAGTGGTAACTCTAGTAACATGTAACTGACTGAACAGAGCTTGTCAACCTCGTGGGGACCTGAAGAGATGAGAAACAACACTGTGGAGCTTCCAGAGCTGCGGCTGTTGTTGTGCTCTGCTACACCCCTGCTGTTCACTGGACGGTGAAATGTGATCATGGAGGGCTGCCAGCACATATCAGGACCAGGCAATTGAAATGGCAAACCCAGCGAATTGATATCTCACGTGTCTCTATACGTTCACTGTCGTGGTCTAAACGCTAGAGGGCGCTTTATAGTTAGTCTGAAAATATTGGGTATTACAGAAACCTAAAATTGTCTGCCCTACACAGTGAATTTGCAAAATACTCCACAGCCTAGCATTTTAGGACAAAAGCCTTTTTGTGGTTTGAAAGAGAGTGTTATTTTTTGCAGTAGCACATATATCATGGATGGCATGCTATTTCTTCCTAACAAACATGTCAGTACATTTGGTGTTATTTCCAGAAAAAACATCCTTCATTTTGTCTATTTCTGTCAACATTATGTGGGGATTTCAGTCACATTGCTTTAATTCTGAAAGTCGGAGCTTTATATCTTATAATAAACTCAAAAATGTACTTAATTATTTTTAACATTGGTAACTTGTTGCACAGGCACAAAATGCTGTACTCGCAGACATGTCTTGAATCAAACAAGTTTGAAAATAAATTGCAAATGTAACACATTTCTGCTGCAGTGTTTTATCCAGGAGGGACTGGATGGCAAAATTGGAAATACTTCATTTTTATATTTTTTAACACATTGGGGAGCACAAACAAAATTCCATTCGCTTTACTTTTTTTCACATTCCCATCATTGAACCACATTTCTCTGCTTCTTTACCTCGCAGCATCTTGTGTCTCTTCTTCTTTTTATGTGAAGGTTGTCCTCGTCTGCCTCTTGTCCTCCTGTTCTCCACCCTCTCCCCTGGTCTCAGTAGGATGAAGGAGGCTTTCTGGGATACATCCTTACATCTGTTCCTTGACATCTTCTCACTGAGCTGTCACACCTGTTGACAAATGGCACTTAAAATGTTCTTAATGTTATACTTTTGCTCATTCTGTCCTCTCTTCCCTTCCTGAAACAGCGCTCTGTGACTCTTCCTGAAGTTGAGAGGCTCAACGAAGAGGTTGTAAGTTCACATACATGCCATATATAGACAAAGGTATTGGGCCACCCACACATTACACCTATGGGAACTGCTTGGCCATGGAAATCCATGCCATGAAGCTCCCGGTGCACAGTTTCTGTGCTGATGTTCATGCCAGAGGAGGTTTGGTTTGGTTTGGTTGTTGAGTCGGCAGAGCGTCTGCGCCTCTGAACTTTACTACTACTTTGTGGCGGCTGCATTGCTGTGGTTCCTAAATGCTTCCACTCTGCAACAGCCTCACTTACAGTTGATGTGGAAACTCTGAGAGCACAAACCTCCACCAAGGCAGCTCACTCTCTGGGTCTTTTGTATATATTAATTTTGTTTTCTTGGTTCTTTTTAAGCTTACTTTAAGAAGTTTGTAGTGGAGTAAAATCAGATAACAGCAGCATGACAGATGTTTGTAAGTAATGGATAATGGGTGTTGATTTGTAAATCACTGCACAGGAATAACTTTAGCTTATGATATAATATTATGCTGCAGTATATTTCTAACTACTGTAACTAGTCAGCTCAATTTCTTTCTCTTGACAAGACTTCATTAAAGATAGAACACATTTGGGGGTGTTCTTGAAAGAAAGGCAGATGTGAAATGTAAAAGTGAGGTCACAGGGCAAATGTGATATTTGGATGCAAACTATAATGTGATATTTAGAATCCCCATATACCAGTATCATTTCATTGACCTTATCTGACCTTGAAGAACAGGTCAGCGGTCCAAAGTAATGTAATATTTAGAATCCCCACAGATCATTCCCTGTATGTATATGTTGTCAGTACAAACAATGGCAGTAATAAGCATAGTTTTAAATGGCTCTAAATAGCATTATTATCATTTGACTTTTGTGTCAATCTATTTAACTTGAAGGAGAGGTCAGAGGTCAAATGACATGATATTTTAAATTTTCACTTTCTATATGTTTACAATACATACCACACTTGTAAGAATCATGGTTTCTATGTTTTAAGGCACTTTTTTGACAATTTTTGACCAATAAATAATTAAGTTGACCTTGAAGACCTTGAAGACAAATTTTAATGGATTGTTTACTTGACCCTACTCTACACTCCTCCAAAGTTTTATCAGAGTTCATTCAAAAATTTTTCGAGCTATTGTGTTAACAGACAGAATGATGCGCACACATGCACGCAAATGCTACCAAAAACAGGACCACCACGGTGGAGGTAAAAAAGGATTTCTTTAATCATCACAGCCAAGACCTTTTTCACAGAGGACGTCGAGTGTTTACTACTTCATAACTCCGTTGAAAAATTTGAATAGATAATGATTTAAATGTATCATATAAACAATTTACACTGTTACCCCTTCCCCTTTGTTGTTGTTACTACACTTTAGCTTTTAACTGAAGCGTTTACAACAAGTTTTGAGGTATTTTTCAAACCCAGATATACTGTATCATAGCTCACCTGCTTTCTTCACACTTTGCATCAACAAGATTCATTTCTGCTGTAATTTAAAAACAAGCAAACAGAAAAAAAATGACTGTACTTTATAAGCTGTAATCCTGGTACTTGACCTTTTGTTTCCTTGTGGTGTTCATACACCTTGAAATCGAATAAAATCACTGCCATGTTTTTGAAATATATCCTATTATGGTGCATAAGATTTTTAATTTGTTAGTCTAATATTGCTTTCTTTCTCTGGCTTTAAGGGTGTTTATGCAAGTACGTAAATACAGGGAATGATTATATTTGATTCACAATTATGTGAACAAGGCCTACATAAAATTATACACTTTGGAATTTTAAAAATATTAATATATATAAGAACAAAATTAATATGGTGACTTATTAAATAATCACTGTTGTCCATACTTGACCTTACACCATAATCTGTGTAACCTCTGTTATGCAGCAGAAAGTAGTGACCTCTAGTGGTAGAATGATGGCTCACAACACAATAGGTGAGTGTGGGACAAACCCCAGCTTCATTTTAAAGTACAATTTGAGGACACGGCTCGAAACTGCAGAGCCGATGACAGGACAGCACTGCTCACGTGTTTTGAGGCGTTTTCTAGGTTCTGATGTAACAGAAAGGGTCTGCTTTCTTCACCAGATCATCTACTTCACTAACACCAAATACACTGCATGATATCAAAAGAAGTTGAGGTTAAGAGTTCTTCATCTACCCAATGAACAGAATGAATAACACGCAGTGCTTTAAATAGCATATGAGGTTCAGTCTCACAATAGAAAAAAAAATAGAAAAAAATGAGCCTGAAGGAAGAGAGTGATATGAAACATTAATTCCAGCATGCCCTCAGAAGTAATCTAATTATAGATCCATATTAGTTACCTCATGCATTGTTTAAAACAACTAGTTTAACTACCACTCTAATGTCCTGTGTATTATTGAATATCAGGGATGGTTTCATAGATGATTAAAAAAACGTTTTGATCAACACTTATTCTTGCTGTTGTTTTCTAGAGCGTGATCATTCAGGTAAAACTCAAAGCTGTTGATGTTCAACCCCAGGCTGTGGCGAGGAGATAAAACAAGCTGCACAGGTCATGCTCTGTGTTCTTTGAGTTATCTTGACCCTCAGCACTGTGCATGTTTCAGTGTATCAGTATGTTCGTGCTCTGTTGTGCACTGCGGGCAGCAAGAGGCTGTTCTGCTGCAGTTTTGAAACTAAGCGAGGCATACTCTTGGAGGTTTCTTAGTGGG
>JAVDPK010000980.1:98989-130491 GCA_034780415.1 Cichlasoma orientale | reverse complement strand
CCAAACTTCACAAGTGTGTTAAGGACCCACCCCTGCACACCTTCATATGACATTGAATGCAGGTCACAGCGCCACCTTGTGGCAACAGTTATAATAGCTGCTCAAAATCAGGGGATTACAGGCAGGAGAAGCTGTTCGCAAATGGCTCGCTGGGGGTTTGCGGGGTCTTGCAGGCGGTTCGCCGGGGATTTGCGGGTCTCGCAGGCGGATCGCCAGGGGTTTGCGGGGGCTCGCAGGCAGCGAGCTGGGGGTTTGCGGTGGCTGGCAGGCAGATCGCTGGAGGTTCGCGGGGGCTCAGGCGGCGAGGGCCTTTAACGCCGCTTGCGGCTTTAATTTTAATTATTATTATTATTTTGTCTTGCACTGGAAAAAAAACACTGCTATCTGTTCACTAATTGATTAATCTCAAACTACAACGCTCATGCACTAACACAGAATTAAAAACCATGAGATAAATTGTCTAAAGAAATGACATTTCCTGTTTTTATAGGTGTGATCTATGGTTGTTTTTTTCTGTCTGAGCTTATGCTCTCTGTTAGTTTGAATGCTGTTCAGCTTGAGGATGGTGCAGCCAGGTGGTGACCCTGCATGCAGTACCTGGCACACAGCAGAGCATGTAGATGGTGCCAGATCTCAGAGTCAGAGACCAATCTGCCACCAAAGAGACGACACTGTCACTGATACAAACACTGTGGAGGCAAATCTTTGATGTAGTGTCAGAAGAGAGGTATAGAATGTTTTCCTATTAACAATAAAAAGTATAAGAAATAATTTCCTATGCTGTTATTTACTGATCAGAAGGGCATTGAAAACAAATGGTTTCATCATCATTTACCCAATGATTTACCCTGTTCCAGCGTGATGGGTGTATCGTAAGATGAGAGTGCACCCATCATGCCTAGTGCCAGTGCCAAGTCTGTGAGGACAGTGTTATGATCTGGGGCTGGCCAAATCCAAGTTCAGCAACGTTATGTGGTCAAAAGAATTAGGTCAGCTGACTACCTCAATGCTCGAATGATGGAATACTGGTTCATGGAGCACGAGACAACATTTTCACACTTCGATTGGCCACTACTCCAGATCTTAACCCTGTTCAGAATCTTTGGGACATTAGGCAGTGGTCTGACTCTCCCATCATCAGTACAAGATGGAGGTGAAAAATTAATGCAGCTCTGGCTGGAAAAAAATGTTGTGGCATTGCATAAGCTTATTGAGACACCACAACAAATGCATGCCATCAAACTGTAGCTCCTGGATTTTACTTTTTTCTTGGCAAAAAACAAGCGAGTATTTCCAGTATTATGGCAGCGAGGTGCCTCAGATGTTACTACTGCATCCACACAACAAAAAGAGTTTGAGCCTGTTCAGAGCCCTCTATGTGTGGTTTGCTTGTCTTTTCCCCAGGAGCCATTAAAAACATGCTTGGTTAATTCTCCTGTCATGTGCACTGGATACAGGCATTTAACCATCCCAGTGAATCTAGAGAAGGAGTTTTTCTACTTGGATCATTAAAAGATCTTAATCTCTTATTTATAGTGCATCTTAATTAATAATGGTTTTGCATTATATAGCCAGCTGTAGTGATTATAAAGTAATATACAAAAATTAAACCAGTTGCACAAAACTGAAAAAATTGTATACAACCTTTGCCAAAACAGACCGTAGGAATTCAGTTAATAATAATATAAAGGATAAAGGTCTCTTGCAAGCGGCACTTTTCTCCAACAGCAAAATCAGAAAAAGAAAATAGGCACATAATTTAACCAGTGAATGAAGTGCTGTCACGGCCTGCTGTGTGGCAGCCAGGAGATGGACCCAAAATGCAGGACTCGGAAACAGGACGGAACTTAACTTCAGCTTTATTGCTGAGCTGGACGGCTTTAGCAGCACAAACTAGGAAACAACTCAAAACTGGGATACAGACAGACGGGAGAGTGCACACAGTGGGCAAGAAGCCATAGACAACACCATGAGGAACAAGGGGAAACGCTGACAATATATACACACCAGTGATGAGACAATTGGAAACAACTGGGCAGGAAACACAGGAAAGAAAACTAAACCCAAAGCAGAAGGGCCAAAGACACACCAGAATAAAACAGGAAGCAGCAACCACAGAGACAAAAGGCTAAGACATGTGAATTTGACATTATGACAAAAGTTAAACAATATAAGCAAGGCTGACATAGAGAGAGCTCAACCTGAAACACAAACAAATCCAAAACCCAATAAAAACTTGGAATCTAAACAAAGAAACAAGGCAGAAGAAATTCAAACAGAACTACAAAAAGTAAAACACAAAAAGACCCAGGACCATGACAAGTATGCTGGTGGAGACCAAAGAAGAGCTTAACAAAGGGATAGTACCACAGTTAGGGGGCAGAGTCACAACACTAAATGAATGCTAATATTGATTTTTGTCTGCCAAATATTTAATCATGCATTATCTCCAAAAAACTTACAAGACTTATTTATATATCAGAGTTATAGGATTCTTAGTTTTTATGCCCCTAGTGGCCAAAAAGAGATATAATCATGCAGTTTTAATATCCCGTTCCATTATCTGCGCTTTTCATTAACCCCATTTTTATCCCATCTTTGTTAATGAACATGTCTGGCTTGAATTTTGGCACACATCAACCCAGAAACCCAGAAAGGATGCCTTGAAATCCTGTTGCACAATATGTCTCCACCTCTGCTTGTCTCCTTTTTGATTAACGCTTTTTGATTGGATAGAGTTACACTGATTTGAATCCCGTTTAAGGCTTTAAATGCCATCACCTCTCAGTCTTTCCAGTGTTTTGCATCACTTTCCATTTTAACCACTCTATTATAGGAAACGATAAAAATAATCTTTACTATCAGTCCCAGTTGCAGAAGAGAATCACCACCTCATTACCACTCTTGTCTGAGAGGCTGATTATGGGACGGAAGAAGCTCGGCAACAGAGCTGAGCCTGGGGCGTCCTAGCAGGCTCAGTCTGCTAATGGCTGCATGGGGCTGAATTGCAGCTCATTCCTCACTACTGGATTTCTCTCTTTTTCCACATTGCTGCCAATCTTCACTGCACCTGTTACCAAAAAGATAAAGAAATGAAATGCTTGAGAAAGGTGGAGTGTCCTCTTTCCCGTTCAATAAAAAGAGCAGCAACAAGAGCAGCAGAATCTCACTCAATTATCCCCTGTTACCTCCCTGGATCCTTTTAATGATCCCACACAGACACTGCACTGTGATCCCACTGTCAAACACCCTGTGATGAAATAAACCATTGTGTGTGTCCTCGCCCCAATATGCTAATCCAGGATTAATTATGGGCCGACCCTAATGAGTATCTCTCTTGCCCTCTTAGATATGTAAATGCACCAGCAGTGGACAGTGTTGAGAGGCTTTTGTTAACTCTATGTTTTATAAAAGAGGGCAGAACAGGATGGAGCAAACCAAGGACAAAGGTTTCATAGTATTTCAAAAGATGTCATTGCTGTAAAAAACAAAACAATTTCTTAGTTGGTCAAGGGAATGAATTTGCAGTGATGCAGAGAAATCAGTGCAAGCCCTCAGCAAATCGGACATAAATTTTACCTGTGGGAACAAAGTCAGGAAGAGCAGAGGCTGTGCTGAAATTTTTAGGACACTGACCCATCTGATATGGCTATTGTGGGACTCTTCACCATCAGCAGCTGCCCGGCTTGCTGACATCATGGGTTCTGAACCTTTTTAAACACTTACGCAGGAAATATAAATGTGGGTAGAGCCAGAATCTTGTGGTCTGTTAACACTTTTATGTTTTTCCCCTTTCAACCTGAAAGACGGGGAACATAGACAAAGAGATAGATTCATGTAGCAGCAGTTATATTCTCCCCTTTTTGCAGTAAAAGCAATGTATAAATTGTCTTCTTTGCCATGCGCTTAATTAAATGACTGAGAAGTTTTGAGGAAAATCGCTCTCCTTCTCTTCACTGCTTTGAGTAATAATACAGCTTAAAACTATTACTTGGAATTAAAGTGAAATATTTTTTCTGTTAGAGAAAATAAATATAGTCATAAAGTGCAAATGGCTTAAACTTGAACTTAAGTACAACACCTGAATGAATATGTAATTCCAGGCATGAGCACTGTGCTTAAAAGCCCGCCACATCCAAAGGTAGAAGAGCACCACCAAGTCACAGCTCTGTAGGTAGGTTCTCACACTCAACCTGCCACCTTCAGTTTCACTCGTAAAATTCTTGGCTATATTAGTCTTATGAGTATATTATTTTTATTATTGCTATATTGGGGCCTTTCTGTGTGGGGTTTGCATGTTCTCCCTGTGCCTATGTTGGTTTCTCCTAACTTCCTCCCACAGTCATGCTTCTTACTGTAGATTGAATGATGATTCTGTAAGTGTGGGTTTGAGCATGTGTGGCTTTCTGTCTCTTTGTGTTAGCCTTGTGATAGACTGGTGACCTGTCCAGGGTGTAGCCCATTCTGACCTATGACAGGTCAGAAAGAGTCCATTGTTTAAGAAAATGGATGCATGGATATTTCTTCTGAACTTAAGCAAAGAATAGATCTTCCAATTTTTTCAAACCACTTGCATTGTTAATACTGTTTAAATCTGCTTGTCGTGTATTCTGGAGCTCATTGTCATACTGTGCTGCTCACTGTGCAAATCAGTTTCTTTGGAATAATCACAGGATTCACTCAAATAATGTAATATCTGCAATATTACAATTTCACATTATTGCATTACACTGATTCTACTACGAAAATGCTTTGAACTAACTGAGCAACCCGATATTCAGTAGGGATAAGTGTTGCTTCAGGAGTTTCTCTTGATTATGAGTTTCAGTGCACAGAAAGCACTCCAGTCTGACGCTGACTGCATTAGTCGTGTGTGATATTAAGTGTTTACGTATGTGCGTGTGTGCGTGCGTGTTTTCAGTTCCTGAAAAGCCTCCCGATATGCTTCGGGATTCTCCACGTGAATCCCATCTCTCTCCGTCTGTGTTTCTCCTCGGAGTTTCTGTCCAAGGTGCTGAAATTTGCTGCTCCGGGGACCGGTCACGTGACTGCGCTTTCTCCCTGAGAGAGCAGGGTGCTGTGTGTGTGTGTGTGTGTGTGTGTGTGTGTGTGTGTGTGTGTGTGTGTGTGTGTGTGTGTGTGTGTGTGTGTGCAAGCGAGCGCGTTCGCGTAGACTCCGCACGCGGACACTTCAGTCCTCATCATGAGCGATTGGGCTCATGAGGAAGGCTTTTCTAAGAAGGCGCCGGGGCTACAGTAGTAGTCTAAGCTCGCAGGGTGGATAGGCTTGTGCAGCTGAATGTGTGACTGACTCCTTACGTGCATCGTTTCTTCCTCTTTTCCTTCGGCTGTTGCAAAAATCAGTGCAGCAAGTGTGGATGGCCACACTGGAGTGGGCTGCTGCCCACCAAGTCTGACTGTGTTTCGGAGGTACTGAGAAGGAGAACATGTAAGAATCCGCAGGCATCCCCGCAGATCCTTTCGGATTCTCAGCCAAAATGCAGAAAGGGATCAGACTCAATGATGGCCATATCACCTATCTGGCTCTTTTGGCGAAAAAAGACGGGACGAGGCGAGGTTGCCTGAGTAAAAAAAGCTCAGACAACACAAAATGGCATTCAAAGTGGTTCGCTTTGTTGCAGAATATGCTGTTTTATTTCGAAAACGACTCGAGCTCACGTCCCTCCGGACTGTACCTGTTGGAGGGATGTGTTTGTGACAGGGCACCGTCACCGAAACCGTCTCTCTCAGCGAAGGAATGCTTAGAGAAGCAGGTAAGATATTGATAGCACGGGGAGCTCTCTTAAGTCTGACTGACTGACACTGTCGAGGTAGTCAGTCTCACTGAACGGATACACTCAGCAATGTTCTGCTTTTTTCCCTCTTAAAATTCGCTTTTATCAGTCTGGCTCTTGGTTACAGCCACATTCATGACAGGAGGTTTCGTGTAGACACTTTTCACATATCGCCTATTCATCACGCAAACAATTTCCCAGAGATGCTTTTGCATTACCGTTGACTTGACGTTTTAGAGTTACGTAATGGCGTCATCCTAACCGATTGATTTTCTCGATTATGCACTAAAATAGCCACACAGGCATCCTCTAAGGTTAAACGCACGAAAAACACAACGCCTAAAGTTGGCAGGATTGGTGGAAATCTTTGCAAACTTTTCACATTATTTTAGCCTCTTCTCTTCTATTCATCTGTTGCATCACATTTGGATGGGAGACGCTGTATTTTTAGACACTGCAAACGTTCAGGGAATGCAGCACATATAAGGAGTAAACTTAAACTGCATCCAAACTTTGTAGGTTGCCATCTTGCGGAGGAGAACTGCCCCTTCCCTGTCGTTTTGACGTATTGATTTAATTCCTTGTCTTGATATTAATAGCATCCTACCTTGGCAACTGTGTCTCCCCGGTTTATAGCGGCTTGGCTCATTTGATAGCTCTCTCATTATCATGGGTTGTTAACGACAGTCATGAATGAAAACCAAACGTTGTCCCAGCCATGCTTTTCTTTCTCAATGCATCCCCCTATTCTTTTTTAATTCACCTGGCGTTTAGTGCCATAGATTAATATGTGTGAGGAATAAAAACAGTTTACACTGTTTTATGTCTGCAACAGATTTAGAAATAATTTTAGTGAAAGCACAGTTTCCTCTGTTGGAACTGGTCTGATGTTTTGAGGAATGCTGCTGCTGTAAAAAATTAAACACTGTGTATAAAAGCATTTGAGCCAGAGAAGTGGTCAAGCTACTGTGAGCTATGACTGCAGTCACCTTCTGAAATCTGCTCTGCCAGCTGCAGTCTCTTCTGCTTTCCCTGCAGCAAAGATGATGAAGAACTGAAGGTAAAAGTCAAAATGATGGACAATTTTATTTGTTCAACAATTCTATCATTTGTTTATGAATAAACAGATTCTTGATATAATTTTAACTAATTACACTGGAATAAAAAAAAAAGGAAAGTCTGAGCTTTTGGTCTTGCACACATGTTCCACTTTTAATATATTGTATATTTGCACAGTACTTCCCAATGAGTAGTTATCCCAACAAATTAAATAAAAAAAAAGAAGAAGAATATATTGCTCAAAAATGATTATTGTGAAGGTGGTGATTTTAATAGTCAGTATTATGATATAAACCCTTAAAGCACTAGGAAAAAGTGGAAATAGTGTAAAGTAACTTATAGGATACTTATGGAAGCTTATAGAACAACTTGGCGGACTAATTAACATGTCTGTACAAGTAAGATTTGTATTTGTTTCCTACTTCAATAAATATCTATATTAATAAAATGAAGAGGAAGAAAAAGCAACTGTGTTAAATCTGAACTAAATTTTCAGAGTTCAGGTCCTAAATCTCCAGATCATTAAATTCCACTTGGCTCATTGGTGGCAAATGCTAAGCACTTGAAATGCATTTTTATCTAAAATGTTGCTAAAGAGGTCTTACTTCCTGAGCTAAAAAACAAAACAAAACAAAAAAAACCCCTCCAAAAAACCAGCCAGTGATTCAAGACAAAACACTGGTAAATCAATTGTGGGAATCTTTGATTGTATTTGCATGTGTGCCATGCAATTTTACCCATCCCCAGTAAAAATCTCTTAAATTATTCACATGCTCTCAAAAAAAAAGAAAAGAAAAAAGTCTGATATCACATTAGACTGGGATCACAGCCCCATGTTGCAACAATTTTATTTTACTGTATAGCCTCTAAGAAAAATAAATAAAGGATGGGAACAGAGTAAATGCATTAACTGTGACTTCAACAGTTTCTACTCGAGGTAGAAACTGTGGAAGTCACACCATGGACAGCGGTGTCACTGTCCATGGTGCTGAACTCGGCTGTCATATGTTCCTCAAACATTTTCCCTCTGCTCTCTGTAGGCAGACCTGCCAGGATTATAAGGCACTATGAAGATGTGCAGAAGTTAAATATTCACCCCCAGACAATACTACAATATATATAGTGTAGTTTTTTTGTAAGGAGAGTGGGGCAGCAAGAATTTGTTGTTTAAAAGACAGACAACTAACCTAATTATAAAGACTTGTTGGTTGCTTTCATAGTGTGAACTATTCAACTTTGTTTACTCCTCACTGTCTGTTTCCTTAAAACCGTATCAGGAGAAGAGAAATGTTCTGTTCTAGGGGTGCAATATCTACTGAGTGACATCTCCTATGACAGCTGTTCATGCCGACTGCTCCAGTGAATTTATTTCAACAATGAATTAAATGAATTTGAAAGCCTTCAGTTAGCATAACACAGTCTTCTGTTCCGCACATGTCCCTTTGCATAATATGTGTCAGGAATACATTCTTTAATTTTTTTGTAAAAAAAGAAAAAAATATATATATAGAATGTGTATTTGCACAAATACGTGATCATACTGTGTAAACTGTACATGTTTTAGTTTGCAATCAATCATGTCTTCATGTGTCCACATGTGTAAATCTTGTGGGACTGTATGCATGCCTCAGAGTCTATAATTGCCTCTCTGTGCCCTCCTGTATACGCCTTTATTGATCTATAAACTGAGTGACTGCATGGAAAAGGTGGAATGCGGACAGAGAGACTGATCAATTCTCCAGGTGTCTGTTGGCAAACAGATTTCCTTTTCACCATCCCCGCTCTGGAAAAACATAAAATGACACCTGAGTCAATGAGCAGACTGCAGAGGTGGTCACAGACGATGCTACTGTACAATCCTGACATGAAAACTGGTTCATGTAAGGATTACAGCAGATTCCAGATTTTAGCGGTGTGTGTGCATGTACTGTATGTCACTGAGTGTGTGTCAGAGCTGCAGGAGAAATAGCCAGTAGAGTACTGGATCTTATCTGTGTGTGACAGGGAGAGGGACAATACAGCGAATAGATGCCAAGCCAACTGCCACCTTGCAGGGCTACAGCGCTTTTTATAGCCCTCACTCCTCAAAAAGGCAAAAGATCTTTCTCTGCCTCCCTCTCCGTCTGTCTCTCTGTTCTCATTGTGTTCTTTGGAGTGTTCTACTTTTTAAATGTTCTTATTCCCCATTTAGAAAGCGAGTTACGTTTAAGCCCACAGTTACTATGGCAACCCCTATTTGCATCTGAAAAAGTACATTTGAAGGGGCCAACAAAATGTGCAACAACATGCCTTGGCATTGTACTCCATTTAGCAAGTACAGCAAATATAGGCACATGAGAAATGGGAGGTGAGTTTTCTTAGGAAGTGGCAAGTGTAAAGAGTTGATGGGCTATGTGTTTTCCTTTTTTGTTATGAGTAAAGAGCAATGATGTACCATCAATCGTTGTATATGGTCAAATCATTGACTTTACAATGTAATCTTGAAATATAGATTATACTTTAAACCTTTATCTAAAAAGCATGACTGTTTACAGTAATTGTGATCATTTGTAGATAATCCACCTGGCAAGAGCATGAATGGATAATATCAGAGTGAATCAGCCAATTACATAGACTAAAATACAAGCTATAGTCTTTGTGGCAGAGATATATCAGAACATCTTCCATGCAACTCTCTCCTACTGTAGAGACTTACATTGGAGGGTTAAAACATAATTTCTGAAAAAGATATTCTCTTTTTCCTGTTTTTATGATGATGGTGTAGTGAACTGTCTATTCATATTATTCTCATATTAAACAAGCTATTTACTGATCCCTTGTACCCTGTGTATGGGGGCAATGCCATGCTGAAGGACACCACTTCCATGAGAATAGAAATATTTCATCACAGGATAAAGGTGATCGCCCTGAGCTAGCCATCATTTGTCCATTCATGCACTTTTTTGACCATTTAACAAACTGAGGGTTGAGCTGGAGCCTAGTCCAGCACCAAAAGATGGGCCATACCCTGGACAGGTTGCCAGTCTATCGCAGGGACACCCAGAACAATTTTGTATTAATTATTTTTAAGGGGCCCAAACCATGCCAGCAGTTTGGGTTTTTCCTTTAATTCATCACCCACCTGTGTTTATATACCCCTTGTGTTTTTTTATATTTGCTATTCTTTCCCATTAGATGTTTCACAGACACCACTCCATTGTGAAAAGCTTTTTAAAGTCTTCTTAAGTCTACCTGTATTTGAAAAACCATGATGTAGTTTAGCAATTATAAGGTATCTTTATTTATTACATAAGTGCAATATTTTCTTATTTTCTCTATTTGACATAGAATTAAGTTGTTTTTGTTCACAGATTTCTTTAACCAGGACTCACTACTGGTTATGCAGTCTCACTTACCAACAGATACTGTATCTTTGGCAAAAATAAAAACCCCGTAATGACGTGGAGTTAAATATAGTCACCTAAAAGGCTTGACACAACAGCTCACAGGAGACGAAAGATGGGAAGCACGTTATTGACAAAGGCTCGTTCTGCTGCTCATCATGAAATAAGGAACATTACTCTCATTCACAAATGATTTGCTTTTGGCATTTGGGAGGGATAAAAAAAAAAAATCCAATATATTGGATTTGTGGGGCTCTATTTACAATGCATCACCGTTATATAATTTGATGCGTTTCTACTACAAATAGGTTGGCTGTACTACTAGTGCAGTGACCACCACTTTGTTGATTTGAGGATTTTATCCCATAAGCCTATTATAAAACAATTGCAACTGCATTCGCCATAATTACCATAACTGAACCTTTACAATAATTGGTGAGAGAGTAAAAAGGGGGCGAGGACCCAGGGGTGTTTGTATCGCTAAAATGCAGCCAAACCACTGGAACAAAACAAAACAAAACATGGCATCAGTCAAGAGGCTTCCGCCAATTCAGAGGTGAGTTGCCAGGTTACAGACAGAAGGCACAAAGGCTTGATAATGAATCTCTCAAGACTTTTCCCTCAGGATCCCTCTCTCACACTCATTCACACGCAAGTGCATGTATATACACCTTTAAATAAAATGCACATCATTGGAAGTGGCTCCTGATTACTATTGATTAAAGGGTAGCAACATACATTTTATAGGACAGTAATACATATCCTGATTATTGTATGCTGAACAAATATCTGACTCACTCATTGTGCTTTTGTTTTCCCAGTATTACTTCACTGTCACATTCAATCATGACAACCAGAAGCCTTTGGAGCTGCGCACAGAAGATGTCAAGGACTGTGATGAGTGGGTTGCTGCCATCACGCAGGCCAGGTAGCTCTCACATATGACCTTTTACCTACAGCCATTTAGATGAGGATGTTCTGAGGTTGCAGATCTTGATGAGACGTGTGCTTGTAGCATTTACAGTCAATAGAGATGTGAAACACTTCATACAGCACCAGCTCTGCTGGAACTCATACGCAGACTGTGCATAAAAGAGCTTCTGGGTTTTAAAAGTAAAGCCAAAGTGTCTCGAACCTGCATTCTTTAAGCGTAAGCAGGGGATGACTCTTGTGGCTGCAAAATGAAGCAAAGTCCTCATTTCCCTTAATCAAGTCAACGTGATTGCAACATGATGTTCATTTATAGTAAATTAAAGCCCCTGTTAAAGGTTGTAAAATGGTGTAATAAAGGTTTAGTTTGAGCTTACCTGACTGAGACGGTGAAAACAGTCAGCTTGAGGCTTCACAATGGGACCTCATTATCCGATGTGCAACATCATGGTAGCTATGTAAGTCTTTTACAGCCTATAAAGTCACAGTCAAGTCCACCATAGATTAGCTTATAATTTTATTTTATTCTCACAGAGTTCAGAAGATTTATATATATATATATATATATATATATATAAGGATTTCAGTTTTATGTCTATTCATGTTATTTCAGGAATTGCAGTGTTAGCTAAATTTTCTTTAACCCAGTAGGTTGCTGCTTGATTTTTATTCAATTTCTGATAGAATTACAAATTAACCATGAACCATCACAGCCAGAGCTTCTATTTCCTGCCAGTAATCCCATTATATACAAAGTGGTCAGGCCCAACTTAGGTCCAGTTTAAATTTTAGTTGAACTTCTGCTGTGGAGCCTGATAGAAAATTAGCAAAATGCATGTCTCTATGGGTTAGCATGCATCAACCTGTCATTTCTGATGTGAAAATCCTTTAAGGCACAGTTTGAACTCTTGGGATAGTTGTGTGATTGCCTTAAGGCAACACAGTGTTTTACTGATAATTTATGGCACCAATGAAAAGTATCTTGTAAATCAATCAAAATAAACCAGTTATCAATATTGATTCTTGATTTATGGAGTCCTCACATGTATAATGAGTGAAATGCCCACTTATGATGCATGGACAAAAAAGGTTAATGAAAGTCAAACGATACCATCACTCTAAATGTCAGCAGTGTGTAATTCAATGCCAAAAGGTCGACTGATTGGACTCATTGAAGATTAAATTGATTAGTGCCCCATCTATGCAGCAGCACTTAATGTAATGCTGTAGTATTACAACAAGTAAATATGACTTGTATTTAGATATCTTTTAAAGGTTCTTTATTAAAGGTACTTTAAAAATTTATGGAAAATATATGAAAAATATATGGAATTAATCTATGCTAAAGGAATAAGATTTTATTTTTAGAGAAAATAAGCAAAAGTTTGCCAACCTTTATTGAATTAAAACAAGATAAAAACTGTGGTATGTGGGACATTAACTTTTTTGGATTCTGAAATGGGCCATGCTGGAAAAAGTTTAAAACCCACTGAGAAAAATTAAACTAAAACACCTGTTAGGATAGTTTCAGGGACAGATTTACACAAGCTGAAAGTAAAGTAAAAGTAAAAGTAAAGTCTGCTGTATAGATTTTTAAGCCTTAAATGGAATGCACGTAAAGTGCTGACCTATTTAATGTACAGAATTGATGCTCATGCAGAAGCAGCTACATGTGGTGTGCTATCCCTGTAAGTATTTTAAGAACTGGTTGTGTAAGTGCTCTGCACTCTGTGTGGATATAAGGTCTGTGTTCCAAACATATGCTGATCAGAGGTCTGTCTTTGCTTTGCGCCCCTGAAACATGCTTTAATGAGGTCTTTGCGTGTGTGTCTGTATAGTTACAGGAACCTGGCTACAGAGCATGAGACCCTCATGCAGAAGTATCTTCATCTACTCCAAATAGTGGAGACGGAGAAAACGGTTGCCAAGCAACTTCGACAACAGATAGAGGATGGGGAAATCGAGATAGAGCGACTAAAATCAGAGGTAACTCACCTTGTAATTTCATGGTAGTAACACAGTACCCGTGTATGTATGAATGTGTGTTTTACCGCATTTTACACAGAGAGAGAGAGAGAGAATCAAAAACAGACAGTTTGAGAGGATAAAGTGAAAATGTGGTCACAGGACAAAGGTCACGACCCAGATTTCAAACCACAATGTTGTGAGTTCATGGTGAGCTTTGTAGCTCGCGGTGTCCCTGGGATGTCCTTGTTAGAAATTCTGTAATGCTGTTGAGTGTTTTGTATCCTAATTATTCAGTCTAAACTAAATCAAATGCACCTCTCTTTAATGTGCTAATGGCTAGCTTCAGTTGAACCAAATGTTTTCAATATGCATGAATCAGCTTTTGTTGCACATGATACTGGAGTCTGTGGAAAATGATAATCTACTATCTCACTCTTCATGGGAGTATGCTAAAGAGTATGCTAGTAATGGCGGTTGTTTTGTTTTGTTTAATTTCAGTCCTTTATCAGAAGTTTTTTTTATTTTTTTATTCATGTGCTGTGTATAATGGGAGTAAATGTAACAGACTTGAATGAAATACAAAACTGGTATTTTGATGTGGCTGGTGCAGTTTCTGCATTTATAATTTCTTTGAGCCGGCTAATGGACAGGTGGACTAAAAGCAATTCAAAAACATGAACTGAGACATTAATGATCACCATAAAAACATATTAAAGAATATGAGATGATCGTGTTTAGAGTTTTCTTCATATACAGTATAATGTACACATTATATTCCTCTTATTTAGCGCTGTGCTGGTTATGTTGAATTTCAGATTGCTGGACTTCTGAAGGACAATGAGAAAATCCAGTCAAATCCAGAGGTGCCCCCCAGTGAGGACGACACAGAGATCAAGAAGATCAAAAAGGTGAGCTGTTTCAGTTCTGTACAGTTTTTTTTTAATCAAGAAAAAATAAAGTAATACAAAGAGGCAGCAGATAGGGAGGTAAAAGACTGAGGGTTTAGGCAGATCTGTTCCAGCAACTATTGTGTTATTTCTGAAACACATTTTTAAAAGCTACAGCATTTCTGGGTACCTGCAGGTTTTATTTTTAATCTTCATACATTCAGGGAAGCTCACACTTGCATTTACAGTGGGGAGCTCCTAGATCACTGCCGCCATCAGGTTCTTTTGTCATCAGCTCTACTGAAGCAGCTGCCTGATCTGAATTAAAGCTGCAGAGCTTGGAAAGCTTTGACATGCCAGTAACTTTATAGTTGGAAAAGATGATGAATAAAAATCATTTACGCATAGTGTTTTAGTTTCTATCAGATTTTTTTTTCTGTTTTGCTTATCTAGCACTTTACTTATTCGATTCAGCTTCTCAGCAGCAGCTGTTTTGAGCCGTAACAGATAATACAAAGCAACAAAGGACAGATTATGTTAGGAACCAGTCTGTGAATGTAGTAAAACATTTAGATAGATTGATATCTATATTTAGTCATGGGAAAACCATTTTCATTGAGGAAAAAATGTGTATATTTAGACCTATTGATGAATGGTTGTTCCAAGCTGGTAGGTGAAATTTGTTGCAAAGCAGTATAGGTATGGCGCTACGCAGTTACAGTTGCTGTGGTTTGCATGGAAGATGCTGACTTGCCTGCAAACATTTGCCAACTATTAAAAAGTAATGAAACTGTGAAAATTGTGATGCAAACGATAAACAGACACCATTCGTCTTAAAAGTAAAAGTTGTGTCTTGTGAAATAGGTTGGTTGCAGTGGTAAGGCATAGCTTTTACTTTAAAGGTGAAGGTGTGTTTGGTTTGCCACATGTGCTTCAGAGTTTCAGTACCACTTGGTGAGTAGATGGTAAATGTTTGCAGATAAATTGGCATTTTCCATGCAAACTATGTGCAACTGCAGCAACTGCTAGTGACCAAACTAATCACAAAGAGTTCTTTGGTGCAACTTATTTCACCTGGTAACAGCCAGGAGCCAGCAGCAAACATTAGCCACCCAGTTGGGGAATACACATTTTTCTTGCCTACTGATCCTTAGGTGTGCGACTGAGGCAAGTGGCTCTTCTGGGGTCTGCTGGGGCCCTATTGATGGCACATATTGATGTGCCATCCTGGAGGAGCTGGACTACCTGTGCAACCTCTGTAGGGTCCAGGTATCGCCGCGTACAACCAGTAGTGACACTGACTCTAGCCAAATGCAACACTAGTAAAAAACAGTCAGGAAAAATGAGGAGGGAAAAACATGTCACTTGCCTCCACCTGTAAAATCATTCCTGTTTGGGGGGTTGTCTCATTGTTGCCCCTCTTGTGTGCCTGCTGTTAACTTTATTAACACCAGTCAGCAGCTGAAACTGATTAACAGCCCCCTCTGCTGCTTAACTGACCAGCTCAATATCCCTGAAGTTTAATGAACTTGATGCTATACTGTCGCTAAAAAGTGTTCCTTTAATTGTTTTGAACAGTATATTAATATATCATGGAAATCCAATAAAATTAGGATTTCCAAAATTATTAAAAAACAAACAAACAAACAAACATAGACTGTTAATGATTTCCTAAATGTTTTCGTCACAGGTCCAGAGTTTCCTGCGAGGATGGATTTGCCGCAGGAAGTGGAAAACCATTATCCAGGACTACATTCGGTCACCCCACGCTGAAAGCATGAGAAAGAGGAACCAGGTGGTGTTCAGCATGCTGGAAG
The DNA here is from genome assembly GCA_034780415.1 of Cichlasoma orientale. NCBI lineage: Eukaryota > Metazoa > Chordata > Actinopteri > Cichliformes > Cichlidae > Cichlasoma > Cichlasoma orientale. The sequence continues at coordinate 114,652 of JAVDPK010000980.1, read as the reverse complement.
CTGAGGCTGAATACGTCCAGCAACTCCACATCCTGGTCAACAACTTCCTGCGACCTCTCCGAATGGCCGCCAGCTCCAAGAAACCACCCATCACTCACGATGATGTCAGCAGCATCTTCCTTAACAGGTGGCTGGTGGTCAGACTGGTTGTGAGAGCGGTGTGACTCGGCACAGTGGGAACTGCCAACAGCTATGAATGGCAGAAGGAGAAACAATATCTCATGACTGCCATTTTGCTTGTTTGTTTCATTAGTGAGACCATCATGTTCCTCCATCAGATCTTCTACCAGGGCCTGAAGGCCAGGATAGCCAGCTGGCCAACACTGGTGCTAGGTAAGAGACACGGACATTCAGTTTTTCTAAATCACAACCACAAAACATCATTTCAGTTGGTAAATTTATAAATTTCCTTCACATTGCACAGAGATTCCTCACACTAACACAGCACAGTGAAAGTTGTTTTTCAACATTTAGAAGCAGTGTCATTTTTACACACGTAGTTTGATTTGGACTGTAAACAGGTAAAACTAACAGTTCTAAATATGTACAACTTCCTTCTGAAAAAATAATGATTTATCATCTATCGGGCTAGGGGGCTAAGGGTGAGAGTATAAAAATATTTTTGCAGATATTTTTTACAAATACTGAGCACACAACTTCTTTTTCAGCGCTACTTTGTGTCTTTATCGATTCTTCTGATTTTTGTGGTTTATGGATTTTTATGCGTCTCTTTCTAGCTGACCTGTTTGACATCTTACTGCCAATGCTAAACATCTACCAAGAGTTTGTGAGGAACCACCAGTACAGCTTGCAGATTTTGGCTCACTGCAAACAGAACCGAGACTTTGACAAGCTGCTGAAGCAGTATGAGGCCAAGCCCGACTGTGAGGAGAGGACGCTGGAGACCTTCCTCACTTACCCCATGTTTCAGGTAAAAATACACTCTGTATAGTAATATTATACATTGTTACCCAATATTACACATACATGCTAGGTATATGCTGACTTCATATAAAATACACCAGGCGTTAGTGCTGCAACAAAACTGTGGTGAAGTATTTTCAAATGCAATAATATATTAAATTTGGACTGAAAAAATAGCTAATGCCCAAAGAAGAATGAGGGGCGGCTCAAGACATAAAACACGAAATAAAAAGTTATCAGTCAAACTCATTTAAAGCACATCTCTATCTTTCTCTCTCAGATTCCTCGTTACATCCTGACTCTTCACGAGTTGCTTGCTCACACTCCCCATGAGCATGTGGAGAGAAACAGTTTGGACTATGCCAAATCAAAACTGGAGGAACTTTCCAGGTAGAACATCTATGTAGCTCTGCAACTCAAATGTACTCAGTGGGACTTTTGTCTGATGTAAATCAGCAACTGTCAATTGGTACCTGTATTTTAAAATATCTTGTGCTTGGCATAAGGATACAGAAAACAGAGTAAAAACCAGTGAATCATCTGAACTATGCAAAAGTATATTTTCCACATTACCAAAAATATAGACCCTCATTGTAACCCTCGTTTCTATCAGATTTATTTGATTTTGTGGTCACTCCTCTTAGTTTAGGTAAAGTGATGCTGGACCAAATTCACTGTAATAGTTTGTGAAATCTCTGTAGATTATAAGAAAGAACATAGTTTTAAGTGAAAAGTACCTGAATTCATTAGCATTTCTTGCCCTTTCAGAATCATGCACGATGAGGTAAGTGAGACGGAGAACATCAGGAAGAACTTAGCCATTGAGCGAATGATTGTGGAGGGTTGTGAAGTGCTGCTTGATACCAGCCAGACCTTTGTTAGACAAGGTAAAGAAAAGTTGTTTTGTTTTTGTTGTTGTTGTTATTGTTGGTGTTAGATTACAAGGTTAACTACCTTGTAATCTAACACCAACAAAGGAAAGTGAGTGTTTATTGTAAAAAATAGGAAATTAATGCCTCACTAAGCCTAAAAGTTATTGGTGTATTCAAGCATAGGTGTTTAATTTATTATTTAAAGATGTTAGTGAAATCCGTGGTACCTGACATACAAATTAATGCCTATTATACATATTTATATTATACACCAATAGACGATATTTATGCACTTTTTTAAATGTGTTGTTTATTTATTTATCTTTTGTTTGTTTGTTTGGCAAATTTTCAGATTAGGTAAAAAACAGAGCAAAAACAGTATTTTTCTTGTATGTTTAAATGTGTCACATGACTTCACAGGTTCTCTGATCCAGGTCCCAATGAGTGAGAAAGGGAAGATCACGAGAGGCCGACTTGGCTCTTTGTCTCTGAAGAAGGAAGGAGAGAGACAATGTTTCCTCTTCTCCAAACATCTTATCATCTGCACCCGAGGCTCCGGAGGAAAACTTCACATCACTAAGGTAGGCCAGGATTGACCTAAAGTAGGCCGAGTGCTGTAAAAGCAGTACAGATTCACTTTCCATGAATGTAAGTTACATTTATGAAACACTTTATGTACAGTTAATAATTACCATTTAAATGAGTAATTCACTTATTCTTTTTTGTTATATTACATTATTTATAAATTTCTATTATCACATTTAGCAGCTGCAAAATATTTTATCCACAAAGGATGGGCTTGATGATCAGTTAGCTGGTAGCATGGTGAATGTGACCTTGTGACCTTTCAATTCTGTTACAGAATGGAGTAGTGTCTCTCATAGACTGCACTCTGATGGAGGAGCCGGAGGGGACGGATGATGAGTGTGAGTTATTATGTGCAGTTGATTCAAATGTGTTCTTATTATATACATACATTTAGAAGTTGTAGAGTGTTTATTATATGAAGCGCTTGGGAAAATGAAGCGATGCAGCTTTTCTATTTGGTAAAACCATACAGACATAACAAACAGACAGGGAGCTGTAACAGTCAGTGAATCTGGAATTGGGCAAAGTATGTTTCTCACTTTACCAACACAATTTTCACACTTACAAACAAAAAGAATTGTGTTTGTGGGGTGCGGCTGAATTTTAGCACCGTAATGCTTATGTAACATATTATTTCTGCAGAAAGTGACTCAGTTCATTATTTCCATTTTTTCCTCTTCATCCCCACATTACTTGTAGTGTCAGAGGTGTCAGAAAATGAATTTTCTACAGCAAATCTTATTTGTTTATTTATTTATTTATTTATTAAGTTAGGCAAAATAATTAGTCATAATGACTGATTGACTGATATTGGTTGCAAATGATTTACTCAAGGTAACCCCAATGGATCATTGCATTACAGTGCTGTGATTTCAGCACCCACTTTCCAGATAAGTGGGTGCTGAAAGAGGATGTAAAGCCACTGCTTTCAGTAAGCTTTTATAGGCAGCTCAGAACAAAGTAATTTAATAATGACATTTGCATTTGCGTTTAACTCAAAACTGGTTGCAATTTTGCTCAGTATTTGCAAAGTAAAACATCACCAGTGCAGTTAATTATTGATTTTACTTTCTTGAGATTTGGTGGGAAATGTTTCTGAATATAAAAATCAATATAAAATCTATGCATGCCATATGCCGCAATATAAGGTAAACAAACTAAAAATAATAATAAAACAGTAGCTAATCTGTTCAAAAGTATACTTTATAAGCATCTGCTGCGAGTATATTGTTTTCGTTCCTATTTAGAGGTTTTTGAATGTATGCCTTGCAGCCAAAGGGGAGAGGAGTGGTCAGGACACGGAACATCTGGACTTTAAACTGATGGTGGAACCCAAAGATGTCCAGCCCTACACCGTGATCCTGGTGGCTTCATCCCGACTGGAGAAGTCAGCGTGGACAAGTGATATCAGCCAGGTATGTTCCACAGCTTATGTTCAAGGTTTTGTTGCTGCAGCTTTAAACAGCACTGCCCAAACTCTGCTAATCTACACACATTATCAGTCAACTCAGAATGAAGTGATAGTCAAATGCAGAATAATTTTAATAAACACATTCCAAATGAACAAGATTTTAGGTGCTGTTTTGATTTTAGTTGAGGATCAATTGGCGGTCACATCTGAGCATGCTCTGATTGCATGCAAGTAAACAGTTCATGTGTGGAAAGAAAAGAGACAGAATGCATTTCCAGCTGACTCTCTTTAAAGCTTTATTTGAATTTATAAACAATGAGCAGTGCACAAAACAGGAAGTCTTATACTGGATATCTGTTATACACTACCTGAATATCCAGACTGTGTCAGCAGACTAACCAATTTGTTTTTAAAACTGATATAGGACAAGAATCATGGAAATTTACTGTAGCTGCATGTGATTACATAAATGCTGGATGAGAACGTAATCATTAAGAGACTCACAACAAGCCTATAGCATCCAAAAGTTTGTTATACTCATTATCTGCTTTCCTGCCTTACAGTGCATTGACAACATCCGCTGCAATGGCCTGATGATGAACGCCTTTGAGGAAAACAGTAAAGTATCTGTGCCGCAGATGATCAAGTGAGACTTGGACACACTGTAGCAATAGTAATCTATATACAAAGTACATTCACATATTGAGATTGGTATTGGCATTACATAACAAATGGAGTGAAAATGGATGAAGAAAGGCTTCACCAAATCTCAGACGAAGAGTATGTAATTACACTATCCTTGTGAGGAGTACAGACACAGTAGTCCCAAGGATCTTAATGTAGCCTAATGCTAACATTAGCCCTTAAAAAACTCTTAGCCTTCTGTGTGAATATACACATAGATGCCAGTAGAAAATTCACTTGAAAAGGTGGATTCAAATGTGGATCAAAAAAACTAAGAATTAAACAAAAGATAAAAAAAACTTAATTTGAAACGGTAATAATCAAACCCTAGAAAAAGCACCTAAAGGTTTACAAATCCAAGAGCAAAAATCGGACATAAACAGGCCGTAAACGCACGGAGAAACAGAGATGAGGAACACATAAAACTCATGGGAGGAAAACATGGAGTACAACAGACAATCAGACAAAGACTGGACTATTTATACACTGAGGACTAATTGGGGATCTGAAACATGAGAGGAATGAGACACAACTGAAAGTGATTATGATAATCAGACAAAGAGGAAATAAAACACAGAACAAGACACCAGAGAAAACAAACTATTGAAGTAAAACAGGAAACAATCCAAGAGTCAACCCCTAAACATGGATCAAGAAGAACACAGAGCGTAACACATGAAAAATGACAAACTTAAAACAGGAGCTGAAAGAAGCTACAGACCAAGAATTAGCTACCGTAATATATTTTTATCTGACCCCTGACCCACACATGGCCACTGAAGGGTACTTAATTGGCATAATTGAAGCTACATCTCCATATGTAACTTTTCTAACCTCACTTGAACTCCAATGCAGGTCAGACACCAGCTTGTACTGTGATGATGTTGACATTCGCTTCAGCAAGATGATGAACTCCTGCAAGGTGCTGCAGATTCGCTATGCCAGCGTGGAGCGCTTGTTGGAGAGGCTGACCGACCTGCGCTTTCTCTCCATTGACTTCCTGAACACTTTCCTCCACTCTTACCGTGTCTTCACCAGTGCTGATGTAGTGCTGGACAAGCTCATCACCATCTACAAGAGGCCCATCAGTGCCATCCCTGCACGGTGAGTGAGATGATTCCAGGAGGTTTAATGAGGGGTTTTATGAGCTCCCCAGTATGAGCATTTTCACACTAACTGTATTTTAGTTGCAGGCCAAAGCCTTATTGCTTCGATGTTATCGGTTTTGAGCTTTTATTACCAATCTTGCATTTTATATATTTCTTAATATGCATTGTAGTACAACTCCAATTTCAAAAAAGCTGTGACACTGTGTAAAATCTAAATAAAAATAGAATGCAATAATTTGCAAATCTCATTCACAATAGAGCATAGAAAACATATAAAATATTTAAACTGAGACATTTTACTATTTCATGAAAAATATTAGCTCATTTTGATTTTGATGGCAGCAACATGTCTCAAAAAAGTTGGGACCGCTGTCTAGCATCCCCTCTTCTTTTAACAACAGCTCAGAGGAACATTTTTGCAACTAATTAGGTTAATTGACAGTTGACAGTTGATAGGTCAGTAACATGACTGGAAATAAAAAGAGCATCTTAGAGAGGCAGAGTTTCTCAGAAGTAAAGATGGGCAGAGATTCACGAGTCTGCAAAAATAAAAAAACAACAACAAAATGATTAAGAAAATGATGGAACAAGTAGAGAATATTGTTCCTTAAGATAAATTTGTGAAGACTTTGAATGTCTCATCATCTACATTACATAACATCATCAAAAGATTCAGAAAATCTGGAGAAATCTCTGTGTAAAAAGGACCAGACTGAAAATTCATATTCCATGCCCGTGATCCTCAGGCCCTCAGGTGGCATTGCATTAATATTAATATTAATATTCTCTTAGGAGATTAATGCTGTACATGGTGCCTGACAAATAAATAAATAAATAAATACAAAATATCCAAATATGATCTTGAAATGCCTCCATCACCTGTGAGCCAAAGTTCATTTAAAATGAACTGAGGCCAAGTGGAAAACTATTCTGTGGTCAGATGAAACTTGAAATTTTTTTTTGGAAAACATGGATGCTACATCCTCTGGACTAAAGAGGAGAGAGACCAGTCGGCTTGTTTTCAGCACTCAGTTGATGGTATGGTGGCACATCATTGCCTATTGAATTGAGAGCTTGCACATCTGGAAAGGCACTATCAATGCTGAAAAGTATGCACAGATTTTAGAGCAACAGATTCTCCCATCCAGGCATCTTTTTCTTGCACATTTCAGCAAGACAACGCTAAACCGCGTACTGGATCTATTACAACAGCATAGCTTTACAGTAGAAGAGTCTGGGTGCTGAAGTGGCCTGCCGTCCAGTCCAGACCTTTCACCAATGAAAAACATTTGGGGCATCATGAAATGAAAACTATAACAAATAAGATCCAGGACTGTTGAGCTGCTAGAATCCTATATCAGACAAAAGTCCAGCAACTGGTGGTTTGGTTCCAAGAGGATAACTCACACCAAAACAATCTAGATAGATAATAGTTAACTTTGTTTTACTAATTTGACACATTTAAAGTCTTTCTTATGAGTTGTGTCTACATTCTTGTCTCTCCACATTCTCTGTTAGCATTTAAGTGGACAGCTTACATATCAGAGTAAAAATGTTCCTTAGATTAAACTTCTACAAGTACCCCATTGCCAGCGTGATCACTGTAACTTGTGACAAATGCAAAAAAGGAACAAAGTTTGAGATTTTCACACATTTTTTTTCCCCGAGATTGCAGCAACAGTGTGGTAATGGTGCAGTGAAGAGACGGAACTTCTCCAGTGTAAGTTAGTTTCTCATGTGGAATGTCTGTAAGCAGCCCATCATGCTATCATATCCTGTCCAGGTGAGAAGGGACTGGGGAGGAGGCAGCGAGAGGTCACACCAAGATTTTTTCTGACCACCATCACAGTTAATTGAGTCCTGCGTCCACCCACCTCCTAACTCCTCCTCTTGTTTCGCATTCTTCTCCTTCCCCTTTTCAGTTCTCTCACTTTTATCTTTCTCTCCACAAGTCTGACCATCCCTCTCTCCGCTGCGCTGTCACCATAGCAACCCTTTACTCTGCTGCAGGACCCCACCCTCTCGTTCTCTCCTCGTCTTCTCCCTCCCTCTCTCCCTTTCTCCCATCATCTGCAGCGGCTCTACGGTATTAAATATTGATGGTGGTGTTTTGCACCCAGACCCTGCTCTCCTCCTCCTTCTTCTTTTTTTTGTCACACTCCTCTCTCATCTCTTACTTAAATATCTCCTCTTGTCTTTCTTCTTTCCTGCTTTAGTTGCTTCTTCTCTTGAATCCCCACTTTGCCTTTTGCCTTTCTTATTTTCTTCTTGCCCCTGTTTCTCTTTTTCTGCCCCTGTCCTATCTTGAGTCTCCCAGCCTTCATCGTTCCAATCATTGCTCTACTCATCACCTTAAATTACTGTTTGTTTTTTGTAATTTTAGGCAAGGAGACACAACATGGCTGCAACTAACGCCATACAGGGGTGAAGGCTTCCCATTTGCCCACTCCCAGCCAGCAGCCTTTGCTGTGGTGGAATCCATATCCGCTATGTTGCTCATCTAGCCCCCTCCCTCTCTGTATCACTTTTTTCGCCACTGCTATTTTTTTTTTTTTTTTTTTTTTTTTGCAGTGTACCTCTATCTCCTTCTCCAACTTTCCCCACTATCTGGCTCCCCGTTTCTCTCTCTCTCTCTCCATGCCTCTGTGGGCCTCCCCTGGGCTGGTTGCTGTTGGCAGCACCCGTGCCTCCCACACTGTCACTTGACATGCTATTTATAGGCCTTCAGAGGGGGTGGCTCTCAGTGCAAGGAGGATGCTGTCTTAAACAGTGTAGCTTAAATAAAAAAAAGTCAGGAGCTCCCAGAGAGCCCTCTGGTTGACATGTTCCTGTGTTCCCTCTCTTCCTTTGTGTACAGACACAAAGTGCACCATACATCCCCCATTATAACCATTTCTTCTCTTTGCTATAGGCCCCAATCAGATTGTGGGATTTTTCCCTCCACAAATTAAAAAAAAAAAAGAGTTGCTCTTTAACAGTGAATGGTGCTCTTTTTACTTCTCATTTTTCACATGTACCTACTTTTTCTCTTTTCTTTCACTCGCTCCTTTCCTGTAGCTCTTTGGAGCTTTTCTTTGCTAGCAGTCAGAACAGTAAACTCCTCTACGGCGAGCCACCCACATCACCACGTGCCAGCCGCAAGTTCTCCTCTCCTCCTCCTCTCTCCATCACCAAGTCGTCCTCTCCCAACCGCCGTCGTAAACTTTCGCTCAACATCCCCATCATCACAGGGGGCAAAGCCCTGGACCTGGCTGCACTCAGCTGTTCTCCCAATGGCTATGCAAGCATGCATTCCACCATGTCACCCTTCAGTAAGACCACCCTCGACATAAACAAGCTCTACGTGTCTAGCACCATGGCCAGCAAAATCCCTGACGAGGGAGAGCCCAAAGCCGAAGGCAAAGCTGAAGAGTCAGTCGCCAGCAAGCAAGGTCAGAGCCACTGTTCAAGGGATTTTCTTCAGTTTCAGCAAGGCTGATGTGTACTGTGGTAACAGTTTGCAAGTTTTATACTGCACTGTTAAAATTGTAACATGTGTCCTCTGTAGTAATTAAGCCTGAAAAAAGTATGAAAATATTTTTAGAAATATATATATATATATATATATATATATATATATATATATAAAGTCTTTTTAAACCTTATTTTTTGATGTATCAGTAAAAGAGCAGCCAACATAACAAGAAGCTGGAATATTTGTTTGAATGTTGTTTTTTTGGTGCTTAGAGCACCACAAGACAGCTTTCAGCTGATTCAATTATATTTAAGACAGTACAAACATCTATATAGTCAATATGTCCAAAACTGGGCAACAGCCAATATTGTCTCCTATGATTTTACATTTCTAGCAGTCTTCTTCTATGTTGTTGTTGTTGTTGTTGTTTTTCTCAACTGTGAATGTCTCTGTCTGTTCAGATCTGTCTGTAAGAGAGGAGTGTGATGAAGACCCAAGTCAGAGTGATGATGCAGAAGCAGAAATGTCCCCTCCCAAGTCACCATCAACGCCCAAGAATGTCAAGTCAAAAAACTCTGGTAGAGTACAATTATTGTGTTACGGACCCTGCTTAAGCTGTTTAAGCTGTTGCATGTCCAAAGCTTGTTTAAAAATGTCTGGTGACCTACTTTTAAATCCCGGCCCATCAGTTAAAAAGACAAATGAGCTGGCAAGATTGTAAGAGCTGGCAAATTTGAGCAGCTTAATGGATAGTGTTACTGACATACAGTACTTGCCAGTGGACTGTCTTGGCAAAATAAATAAATTAAAAAAAAGACAAAATAAAATCAATAATAATGCATCATGTCAGGAGAAAAAAATCAACAGGCCCACTGTTCATATGCTACATCCTCCATAAAAATGCACAAAAATGGAATTAAAGGAGGATTTGCCCAGTGGAATTGCACTAAAGACACCACTAGCAGTATTACAGGCCAGTTTAATATTTCTTGACTTTTTAAGGATGGGAGAGGACCTTAAAGGTTAAAAATAGAAATAGATTCAGTTTCTAATATGTAAAAATCTCTGCAACTCTGAAAAAAAATTATAAATAAAAAAAACTATAGCCAGCAGCTGGTTAGCTTAGCTGAGACAGTGCGTAAACTTAACATTAACCTTGTTTGTTCAATCAGTACAAAAAAGGGGGTTACATGCCTGCCAAGACATAATCAAACATAACAACATGAGAAGATATGATGCCAATTAATGTATTTTGAAGGTACTTTTTTTTTTTTTTAACTTTCAGATGTAACATATTTGGCTATTTACCCTGTTGTTGCCATGTCTGTATTCATGCTGTAATGAACCGAGAGTCTCTGGCTGCAGCTTCATATTTATTGGACAGAGAATATGAGAATCAAATTAGTCTCATCTGCCAGCAAAAAATATATGTCACATAATTTGCTTGTTCTCGCTGATATGAAGCAAATGTTCAAGTGCTATAAAAATGTTAAAGTAGTTTTCATGATTGCTTTTGTTTCCCATTTTATAGTTTGGGTTTATCAAACAGTTAAAAAATTGTGAAGTCAGTGTTAAAGTCAGCATGATGTATTTTTACCACCCAGCACAGTATGCATGTGAGAAGTGTTTAAAGGCTGAGATGAGAAGAGCAAATCATAGAGTTAAATAAATATAGCCACATCAGATTTCTATCAAACTTTTTTTTCTTTTTTTTTTGGGGGGGGGGGGGAGATAAGCATAGCTGTTGCCGAATAAGGTCTTGGTAAAAACCACCCACAGCCTCCTGGCCCTCCTCGTAGCATACAGAGAGGGAGCATCCACCCCAAAGGTAGTCAGGCGCAATTCATCCCCAGTGTGTTCTCTTCCCACGGTGCTGAATACAAGGGAAGCCAGTGCCTTGTGTGAGTAGGTGGAAGGAAACCTTGTACCTTAGCAACGATGTGCGTGTTCTTCTATACCGCCCCCGGCTGAAGAGAGGAAGGCAGGGAGGAAGGGAGGGAGTGAAGGAGGGAGGCAGAGATGCAGACACAGTGGAGTGTACAATGTAACCACTTTGAGCTGCATGATGCATTCTGTTGTCTGTTTTAGCTCGCTGTTGCCCTCCGATGGTCAACAACTTAGTTTGATTATGCACATATGGTACTGTGTATACAAAATAAACAATTTACAATTTCAGCTTAATCCTGCAAGATTTCAATTCAATTCAAATTTATTTATATAGTGCCAAATCACAACAAACAATTGCCTCAAGGTGCGTTATATTGTAAGGTTAAGACCGTACAATAATTACAGAGAAGACCCAACAGTCTAAACGACCCTCTGTGAGCAAGCACTTGGCGACAGTGGGAAGGAAAAACTCCCTTTATAAAAAGTAAGAAACCTCCAGCAGAACCAGGCTCAGGGAGGGGCAGTCATCTGCGATGACCAGCTGGGGTTGAGGGGAGAGACAGGACAAAAGACATGCTGTGGAAGAGAACCAGAGATTAATAATAACTAGTGATTAAACCCAAAGTGGGGTATAAACAGAGTAAAGAAAGATGAATGAAAAGAAACACTCAGTGCATCATGGGAACCTCCCCAGCAGGATAACTAAGGATTGCGCAACTGCAAAAAAGCAGTCCTACATATTTGCTTAATATGTACATTGAAGGACATATCCTAGTTAAAAATGACTCCAAGATTTCTCACAGTGTTACTGGAGGCCAAAGTAATGTCATCCAGAGTAAGAACTGTATCTGGTTAAAGACCATGCTTCTAAGGTTTATAGGACTGAGTACAAAAACTAATAACTCACCCTGAATTTAGAAGCAGGAAATTAGAGGCCATCCAGGCCTTTATGTCGTTAAGACATTCCTGCAGTAATTAATTAAAAGAACACTGAAAGTGTTTTTATAACGGTTGTCTTTTTGGTGAGCTACAGCCTTTCACAGGTGATTCTTTTATGCCAGTATTGATCTACGAATAAGTTTGACTTAAATCCATTTGTGTTTCTGTCTGCAGAGTTTTCTCTGTTTTCCTTCAACAATGGCATGGTGGTGTCATCTTGCCGGGAGCTAGACAACAACCGGAGTGCTCTTTCTGCTGCCTCTGCCTTTGCCATTGCCACTGCTGGTGCCAATGAAGGCACACCAACCAAGGAGAAGTATCGCCGTATGTCCCTCGCCAGCACCGGTTAGTCACATGAGAGAGCTACTACCTCTGTTTACTTGTAGACTACCCAGAAGTTTCCTTAGTCCTCTGCTAGTGATTTGCTGGAACCTAGTCAGTGAAGCGGTCTCTAAAAACTATGTCAGCAATACTAGATCGTGAAGTTATGCTTGTGTTGAGATATTGTTTAGACTGGACAGAGATCAGCTGACATTATTTAGGTTAGTGTCTTCCCCACTAGGGGGCACCCAGACAATCAGACAATGGGAGTCTTCTGTTGATTTTACATATTTATTAAAGATTCTGTGTTTCTCCATTGATTTGGCACATATAGTGCAACACTTTTGAAGTTCTTAGCACTGAAGATGTCCTTCCCAACACAATTCATAGATGCAAAAAAGCACTACAGTAAACCCTTAAAAAGTTTGACCCGTAGTTTTCTGAAGTAAAATAATCTGAGAGAGAAAGGCCAAAAGATACTGACGATAAATCACACAAGTCTGTGCTTTAGGAGTTCACTTTCAATGCAACTTTGTTAAACCTGGTTCCAGGTTTCCCTACAGACCAGAGGAATGGGGACAAAGAGTTTGTTATCAGAAGAGCTGCCACAAACCGAGTCCTGAATGTGCTGCGTCACTGGGTCTCCAAACATTCGCAGGTGCGGCTCCCCTGTCTCTCATTTCTTTTTCCCTTTTTCTTGTTTCTTTCTGTCTTTCTCTGCCCTTGCAGAGCAAAAAAACCCAAAAAACAACAACAACAATAACACCTCTCTAATGACACTGTTGTTGTTCGTTTATGGATCCTCAGGACTTTGAGCTGAACACAGAGCTGAAAATGCGAGTAATTGGCTTCCTGGAGGAGGTGATGCATGACCCAGAGCTGCTTACACAGGAAAGAAAGGCAGCTGCCAACATTATCAGGTTGGTTTTTCCGTTATCATTGCTTGATTGCTCTTACAGTCATATATGACACAACCGTTTGTGAGCACCCAGTGGAAAAACTTTCTGTAAGTGCATTTCTGAAGACAAAAACTCTTTTTATGTAGTAAAAACAGGAACTGGAGAGAAAAAGCAGCCCAGAACTTGGCCTAAATTTTCAACTTTTTTGCTGAGCATCAGTCCCAGAAGTGTTATCTGTTCCTCTGTGGAACACAGGCTAGACTTTTAAATGGGTAGAAGAACAAAAAACAGGAGGCTAAAGTCGAAAAACGATCTAACAAATCTGTCACCATAAACTATTTGTGCGAAACATTAACAAGCCAAATCCAAAAAGAACAAAAGGAGAAATTGATAGACACTGTAACTGGTCAAGGTGGGAATTTTATGAATATCAAGTTTAAAACAATGAAAAAACATATCAAAAACCATAACAGCTATGTCTTCTTTCATATAGAACTCTAACCCAGGAGGACCCTGGAGACAACCAGGTTACCCTTGAAGAGATCACACAAATGGTGAGAGAAGACCAAAAAAAAAAGAAGCCTTTTCCAAATAAAAAACCTCCTTTTTCTCAAACTTTTCAGGTGTCCTGTGGCAGGTATTTTAGCTTTAGCTGTGGTAATACGTTTTTCTGCTTGTTTGTGTTCAGGCCATGGAAGACTCTAAGACCGAACCATTTGAGAGTCATTCTGCCTTGGAGATAGCTGAACAACTCACACTGCTGGACCACCTGGTCTTTAAGGTCATTCCATACGAGTAAGTACACAGACATACACTCACATACTGTTGTGTATGCATGCACACAAACAAACACTCAGATAAAATTTGTGCAACATTTTGTTTCGTACAGGGAGTTCTTTGGTCAGGGCTGGATGAAGAACGACAAGAATGAGAGAACCCCGTACATAATGAAAACAACCAAGCATTTTAATGATGTACGTATTAGTATTAAACTAAATGATGGATGGATGGATGGATGTATGGATGGATGGATGGATGGATGGATGGATGGATGGATGGATGGATATCACCATCTATTTGTTTCTTTTTTTTGCCAGATCAGTAACGGGATTGCTACAGAGATCCTGCAATGGGATGATGTCAACTTGCGGGTGGCAGTGATCGAGAAATGGGTGGCAGTGGCCGACATCTGTCGCTGCCTCCACAACTACAACGCTGTGCTGGAAATCACATCCTCTCTCAACCGCAGCTCCATCTTTCGCCTCAAGAAGACCTGGCTCAAAGTTTCCAAGCAGGTATCAAAATTTCTTGATGATCTCCCACAAATGAGATAAAACCTGCTAATTAGTCAGAGCATCATAGTGTGTACACTGTGCACATGTACAAGTTGTATCATCTCTTTTCAGCTCTTGGCAAGAAAGCAAGTTTCTTTTTTTCACCCCCAAAGTGTCAAACTGTTACCTTGATCTTTGTTTCTCCAACCATAATGTGCATTTCAAGCTTCATTTTGTTTTGAATTTTATCAAAACAAGGACATTTTTTTTAAGTGGAACAAAATGAATGAGAGACAGCATGCTCTCAGAGAGTCTGATAATAGTAATATTGAATAATGCTGTCATTGTCATCCTCAGTTCATAAAATTGTGGTAAAAGATTTTGATTACATTTCTAGCCACTGACGGTAACATTTTTGGCCTTCTCCATTTTCTAGACAAAGACTGTAATTGACAAGTTACAGAAGCTGGTGTCATCAGAGGGCCGATTCAAAAACCTGAGAGAGGCTCTGAAGAAGTGAGTAAACCACGTTTCTTCCTCTTCTTCTGCTTTTTTTTTTTTTTTTACCTTTTGTGTTAATAGGCTTTTGTGGTTATTTCTGTGTGTGTACCCATACAATTGTGCTCTCTCTCCCTCTCTCTGACCTGCCTGGTGTCCTCAGCTGTGACCCTCCATGTGTCCCCTATCTGGGAATGTACCTGACTGACTTGGCCTTCATTGAGGAGGGAACACCCAACTACACCGAAGACAACCTTGTCAACTTCTCCAAGATGAGAATGGTAAAGAACATCTAACCTTAACCTTACATTGTTTTCTGTTGTGAGTTACAGTAAGGCTGCCATTTTTTCACATGCAATAAGTGCATCATCCCTTCATCTTTTTGTTCTTTATGGGACTTAACGAGACAATGTGCATGCTTGAATTTTATGTGATTTTCTGCAATTTTCTGCAGATATCTCACATTATCAGAGAGATACGACAATTTCAGCAAACAGCTTACAAGATTGATTATCAACCAAAGGTGAGGTTACTGTTTGTCTATCGTTTTACGGTTTTTGGATTTGACAAGTATCGCAATATAAGGTGTGATCAAAAAGTTCGGAGAACTAGCCAATGGCAGATTGTTTTCTTCATGCAGTGCTTCAGTGCTTTTAGCTCTGCTGCTGTTTTTAGATCATTTCCTGGAAGTCCCGTTAGGCCGACATGCACTATGTGCGCTGCAATTACACCATGAACATCAACTTCTGTTTCAATCTAACCCACATTTTGTGAGGAGAGCTCACACACACACACACACATAC
>JAVDPK010000980.1:69605-98950 GCA_034780415.1 Cichlasoma orientale | reverse complement strand
ATATGCCCTAAGGTATATAACACTGTCAACTTAGAGACTTACAGTTTTAGTGTAACTTCAGGAGAAGTGGAAACAAGTTGTGCATCAAGTTTTTTTGTGACACACCAACACAATCATCACTCATTAACTACCCTAACTAACCCTACACATTTCCAACCCTTGACTTCAATGACTTGGACCACTTTACTGATATGAAAATCAAGTTGAAGGATCACTGTTTTGTCACAATAGAGGTAATCCAGCTGGCTTTGCAGAGGCATGAGTGCAAGGATGCAGAACAGGACTTCCAGTGAGCGATCTATAAATAGCAGCTGTACTGAAAGCAGACCAGAATTGTATGAAAATGTCATCTTAAAAAGGAGATGGGCCAAATTTAAGGCAGGTAAGGTTGTTGATTTTTATGCAGCCATTTCTGCAACTTTCAGATTACACACAGGTTTGTCACCTCAGTGTTTTTCTAGTTAGCCTACAGATGTGAAAATTAATATTTCAATCTGTAATCAATAATTGCCGGTGCCTGGGTTAGGGATGTCAAAATCAGACATTATGCAATCCTTGTTTCTATGTACCCTGAGCAGCCTGCTGAGATTTGTTTTATATAAGGCACGACCAAATATATTACTGAATAGAGTTTTGGGTATTATGTATATCTGATTATTAGTCAGTGTTTGTGAACAATATATTCCCTGCTATACATTGACACTGATAGAAATGTGTATAATTTTAGGACCTAGCAAACAATATTGAAACCCCAACGTCATCTTTCTCAAAACTGGTTGCAGAATGATGGCAAAAACAGATATTGACACAGATTCCACACAGAATAGAGGCTCAGTCAGATCATCTCTTACATAGTGAGAAATATAGATTATAGTATTGCAAAGAAAAAATTAAATGCATTTTTCTTTGTTGCGTTTTTTTAAACAACAGCTAATTAGGTTAAAACATGGTAGTGAAGAGATGTCCAACACTTTTAAGCTATTTCCAGTTTTGTGCATCTAAATTCTATTTCAGTTGTTGCTTGGCCAAGTTGGCAAAACTTACCAAAACTAGAGACCTTCTTAAAATGGGGTCTCACCATCCTATTAACAAGTTGATGATCTGATCCATGTTCCCATTACTACACCCATCTTGGAATTCAGAATTTGAAATCATCACACCTATAAAGCTTCATGACTGTAAGTGACATTGTGGCACTGCCAAAATCTGTCTAAAGACGCATAAGTATGTATTGAACACATCCCAAAATACTAAAAACGGCCTTTCTGGTATATCGTTCTGTTGTAGATGTTGCTGTCTCCAGGACCACATTGTGTCATGTCTTTTCTCTACCAAACTGGTCATCTTCTTGCTCTGTGGGCTATTGTGTGTACTGTGTACTATCAGATCTGTTCCCAAACCTTTCCCTGCTTCGTCCATCTCCCACGAGCCTTTGAAATGAAAATAATGTAAAAATAACACAAACTTTGGGTGAAAACAACACCAACTATACAGACATTTGGAAATTCGTGAAAGCTGTACACTTGCAGACAAAACCTACTTACTGTAAGCCTAAGAATGCAACTTTTCTAAGTTAAAGTGAATACAGCCTGGATTTGTACCATAGCGGCCAGTATGCTTTAGGACCAGAGCAGCTATTGGTTGAATGTTCGGTTTTGAAACCAATATTGTTTTCTTGCTCTCACTCAACATTTTCGGCTCTAAATGTGGAGCCTAAGGAAACCTTGAACAACCTGGTCTCTCTGTGTTCTTTGTTGTTTTAGGTGGCAAAGTACTTGCTCGACTGCAGTACTGTGCTGGATGAGGAGAGCCTGTATGAAGCATCTCTGAGAATTGAACCCAAAACTTCATCGTGAAGATGATCTCTCTCACTCTGCTCTCATATGGAGTGTACATAAACAATATATCAAAATGTACATTGACTATTATTTGTATTAGACAGAGTAGGCAGTGCCCTTTTAGTATATGCTCTCCAATGGACTCGTGTATAATCGTTATTAGAGATGAGTATAAGTCCAGAGAGGTTTTATTTCTATAGTTAGAGAATAATTATATGTTATTTATTGTCTTAAATACCATGTTAACATTAAGTTATTTTTAAATTTATTTAGCCATATCCTAATGGGATTGTGCATTTACCTTTAAAAATGGCACTCATTCAAAAGAAATGGTCTCATTTGACACATGATGGTCAACTCCCAAAATCAAGAGAGAACCACACATAACTGCAGTTATCTTTAAACATGTTCCCACATAAATCAGCCTCTGTGTAATCCTTAAGATTTCAGTGTTCAGTGAACTGAACAAGACTGACAAAAATATCTGCAAGGATATAGAGAGGTAGGCTACTTGCTGAATGTAAATATTTTAAAATGCCATTGCAACAAAATACAGAAAAGTAATAGTATCAAAAACAGGATTTGATTTTATGAAAATCTTAAGGATTAAAACCTACAGACTATCAAATTTGGACAACATTTCTCCTCTCTCAGTCCCACTTATCCCATCTTCGAGGAGGGGCAAAAGTGAGACTGCTGCAGTGGCTAAAGTTGAATCGTGTCCGCCGATGTTTTTATGTAGCCGCCACGTAACAAAGAGATTTGAAAGTGCTGGAGTCAAACTGACACCTGCTGATTTACTGATGAGTTTGTTTTCTGTTTGGAGAGATGGGTTTTTATGCTTTGCTTACTATTACATTATTCCCCTGGTGGGCATCATGATGTATATACAGTATAAGCACCGGGCAACGTATGTAGCAGATGTAACCAAGATTGAGCCACTTCAGGAAGTTAAATTCCCAGCTTCTACACTCAGACAGTGATAGCATAGTTGTTACGGTTTATCCTCTTTGGCCAGTGCATTATGGTTTTGCCTTAATCATGAAATGGATTATATTCCACAAAAGTATGTAAACTATTTTGTTCTACGATTTGCAGATAAAGCAGAAATATTTGCTGTGTACAGTACTGTGTACAGGCAGTCTGATGCATTTCCTAATGTGCAATGTGTTTTAAAAAAAAAAACATATCCCTCGAAATGTGTTATCCTTATGATCGTTCAACTCTGTAATAACTTTTCTGTGTATGATACTTTAAAACAAACGTTGAAAGCAACTTATAAGTGTAACACATTCTGTATCCTGTCTATTCCAGCGTGTTAGCAGGAACTATACAGTAGTAATATTGTGCTTCTTCTTGAAATATTTATATGTATTTTTTACAGGCTTTGTATAGAAAAACATCTGAAGCTTAAGTGGCAGGCATGTACCACTTTGACGTGTTCAAATGGAATCTATACCTAGAACAATATGTGTACTGTATTTAAACCCCACCCTTGCACATGAATCTTTACCCTCTAACAGGCACATCAAATGTTTGCAGTGAGCAATACCCAGTGATATGAGAATTATCTTTCAGTCTATTTCAAAAGCTTGAGTAGTATTTCCAGTTTTGTATAAAAGTGTATTCTTTCCTGATTACCTCTTGTTAATAAATCTATTCTTTCTCAGGGGGAAACGTGTCTTACAGGCTGCAGCGTTTGTTCTGAACGAGGTGCATCGAACCGTGACCTTTATGTGTGTTGCTTTGCATTGCTGGGGGAAATTCAAAGTTAGGGGCTTTCAAGTAGTCATTATAAAACGAGTCAAGTCACGTGATGCCCTCAAAGCTCGCTGTAATCTGCTGCGGACAGAATGGCTCTCGGTGTTGTGTGGTTTATTAGTGCCGCTTTTGTCTTCGTCCATTTAACACCTTTAATTTCACTCAAAGGTAAGTGCACGCCAGATTTTGATCAGTTTGTTATTGTTTATTTTTAAAACGTTATATTTCCAGCAGAAGTAGTTGGTAAAATTGAAAGGCATTTGCTTGAAATTGAAAAGGAATAGAAGGGGGTGAGAGAAATATTCATGCCCTTGGATTGCATTAGCAAAATGTTCAGTAAAGTAAAAACAGTCTTGCAGAAAATAATGCCCCCTTTTTGTAGGTAAGTTTAATTTTGCTGTTGGTCATCATAGAGGTGAAGCTAATACTCGTTTCCATTTTCCTGGAAATTCTCTGAAAGTATATTTCACATGAGCACCGAATGTTTTTATGTAAAATCTGAAATTACAGCTTTGTACTTGAGTAAATACTCTTGGTAATAGATTTCCCAGATTTTTATTCTACTAGAGTAGCTGCACATGATTCAGAATTCCGAACAATGATTTTCATGTTGGTCTTTGGTGTAGCCCATTAGTTCCTCCACTGTCTCAAAACCTGCTGTTTTAGCTTCTTTCCCTTTAAGAAACACATTTTTGAAGAGCAGCTGGGTGGGGCCAGATCTGTGAGCCTCGAGATGAGGGGATGTCTGCTCTCATTAACAGGTCCAAGAGTAGAAAAACTAAAAGGACTGTTTAGAGCAATCTGAAGCCTGGCTCATAGGGATTACATGTGCATACACCTCTGACCTTAACATTCAAAAGACTGGCCCAGTTTAGTAAGAGCATCCACCACTATAACAGTACGTATATGACTGAAAATTAAGAAAAGCACAATAGGTTCATTTTAAGTGTTATTTTAATTCACTGAAAACTTCTGTGTCCCATTAGAAGAACATGCTTTCAAACAGTGGATGTTACAGGTATGTGCATAATACTCTACATTACTAAATTAATGAAATTTTAAACTTTATAGTCCAATGAGTTTGTTTTTTTATATTCAGTTTAACAATGTTTGAATCTTCTTTCCTTTGTATGCTGTGTTATATTTGTGTTTTTATGCTCTCTGCAGCACAACAAAGTTTATGACACTAAGCAATACTACCACCGACTCCATGTATTCACTCAAAATAAGAGGACAGTCGATCACCATAATGCTGGGAATCACTCCTTCACAAGTACCGAACACTTCAGCTCTACTTTCCTTCTCATATTATGTAATATTCACTCACTGGACACTTTGTTAGGTACACCTTGCTAGTACCAGGTTGGATCCTCTTTGGCCTTCAGAACTACATCAATTCTTGTTGCCATAGATTCAACAAAGTGCTGGAAACATTCCTCACAGATTTTGGTCCATATTGACATAACATCATACAGTTGCTGCAGATCTGTCTGCTGCATGTCCATGCTCTATTGGACTGAGAGCTGGTAACTGTGAAGGCTATTTGAGTACAGTGAACTCACTGTCATGTCCAAGAAACCACTTTGAGATGATTTGACCTTTGTTTGATCTCTGGCATCAAAAGGCATTTTCAGCAGAGAACTGCCGCTCACTGGATATGTTTTCTTTTTCAGATCATTCTCTGTAAACCTTAGAGGTGGTTTAGGAAAGTCTCAGTAGATCAGCAGTTTCTGAAATGGTCCGACAGGCCTTTCTAGCACCAAAAACCACATCACATTCGAAGTCACTTAAATCACCTTTCTTCCCAATTCTGATACTCGGTTTAAATTCCAGAAGGTTGTCTTGACCATGGCTACATGCGGAGTTACTACAATGCAACTGACTGATTAGATGTTGGGATTAAAGAGCAGTTGAAGAGGTGTGCCTATCAAAGAGGCCATTGAGTGTAAAGACTATCACACCACACAAAAATAAACTGCCAGTCTAAACATATTTACAGCTTCAGAGGGTCATAAACGTTATGCTGTCTTCATGCTGCTGTTCATTTTCAAATCCAGTGGGCCTGAACCAATTCTCAGACATGACATTTGAGGAATTCAAGAAATTTTATCTTTTGACCCAACCTCAGGTAAATCATCTGATTATATAACACTTCAAAGCCGAAGCTTTTATAAAGAGCGCTGGAATTTATTTTTGATTTCCTTTATAATATTTTGATTCTGGTATCTTTTAGATCTGCTCAGTCACTAAAGGTAATCATGTCAGCAGGACAGGTCCTTACCCTGAGCTTGTAGACTGGCGGATGAAGGGCAACTTTGTGACTCCTGTGAAGAACCAGGTATCCACACACAGTACTAAATGAAATTTTCTTAGACTTAACATCCTATTGTCCTTAAATATTGTGCTTCATTGGTGCATACTTACTCTGTATTATGCTTTGAGTTATAGTGAAGAACAGTGTACTTTTCTAAAAACATCGTCTTGTGTGTAATCTTTAGAAATGTTTTGCTGAACCATAAACATGCAGCGAGAGCACCTGTCTAAACAACTGCAGTGTGTATGATTTAAATGTCATGAAAGGGGCAGGGGAAAAAAAACACTGATATTTTTAATTTTTACAGGAGATTTTTATTACATTTAAATAAATGCATCACAGAAAGAAATCCCTGTTCTCTCTAATATAAAAGACTTTTATGATTTACTCATAAAAAGCAGCCACTTTTGAATTTGTCCAGGTACAATATAACACTGACTTTTTCACTTTGATTTTTAATAGATAAATTTTATGAGAAAAGTAAGAAAGGGGGTCACTTTCATGAATAAAGTCCTACAATAAGTACAAAACAGATAATTCCTTGAATCATTTTCAATTAAAAATTTTCTTCTCTATGTGCACATTTTTTAAAATTCCTCAGTCACAACATCTGAGAGAATATGCTGGATCTATTAGTAAATATATTAAAGAGCTTGGGTTACAGATGGATTCATTCGGTTTTCATTTACATTTTATAACACCCAAACGTGTCTTGGTAAGATTTGTGAAGTGCTCCTTTAACATAACTGAATTATTAGTTGTGTGAGTTTTGCGGTGTTTGTCTTTTTAGGGTTTTTGTGGCAGCTGTTGGACCTTCTCCACCACTGGCTGTCTGGAGTCAGTGAATGCTATTGCTACTGGAAAACTAACATCTTTGGTGAGAGTTTTGTATTAAGATAATATAGATTACTGATGAATAGTCTGATATAGGCTATAGCTTCATGTTAGTTCTTCGGAGTCTTTACATAATGTAATCTAGTCTTTACTGTACATATATACGTATCACTGCTGCATATAAATGAAGAATGCTGTTTATCTCTTAGTCTGAGCAGCAGCTACTAGACTGTTCCAGAAACTTCAGCAATTATGGCTGCTTCGGGTAGGAATCAGTGATTATTTTTAGCCTACAACTATAACATATGAGACATTTTATATTACTGAAGTAGAATGAAAAATGTATGTGTAGAATTTCAACACATTAACCAACCTATTTGTTTCAGTGGGCTCCCCAGCCAGGCGTTTGAGTACATCAAATACAGCAAAGGTCTCATGACAGAGGAGGACTATCCCTACAAAGGCTATGTAAACATCTTTGGGATTGACACCTTTAAAAAAAACAAAACAAAAACAAAGCAAGTTTTTTATCATGACTAAAAACAATGTTATAAAAAGGTTTTTGTCTTTCCTGTTTTAGGAACAAGCCTGCCATTTTGAGCCTTCACTTGCAGCTGCTTTTGTCCGCGATGTTGTCAATATAACAAGGGTGAGTGTATAAACAGGTGAAACTGTGCCGTGCATGTGCGTGCTTTTGCATATACTACTGCTGGTTAACAACATAACACAATACAGTAAATCGTGCCTTTGTTGTTATCCATGTGGAAATAAGCAGTTTTGAATCTTTTTTATAGTAAAAATTGAACTCATAAATTGAGCTAATCAATTATTAAAATGTTTACCCATTCACAGGATGATGAAAAGGCCATGGTTGATGCAGTGGCCTGGCTCAATCCCATCACCTTCTCCTTTGATGCCACAGCTGATTTTAAGCACTACAAGGAAGGTGTTTACTCCAGGTGAGATCACGACCTTGATAACTCAAAGAGCACTTATGCATCTACCATTATTAAAAAAAAAAGTACAGCTGGTCTGGCATCTTAAGAGAAGACCAAATTATACTGATGCCACTTTGCTCCTGTTACTTGTTCACTATGTGTCACTAAGTATGATAGAGAGCAGACCAAAATGTGTGACACGCTGACTCAAAAACAAGCCTTGAAACTAAGCAGTAACACAAGACACATGTTGTAGATGCATACAGACAGGACACAGATGGCTGATTAGACAACAGAAACCCTAATCAAAGACTGCTAAACTGAATGATGTCAAAACAGTAATGAAAGCCAAATATAAAAGAGGAATCCAAAACCACAGCAAAGCCCTGTGGCCATGGTGCTATGGAAATACTTAAAATACAATAATACCACGACAGGATTTCTGATCTCTAATCCATGGACATGGACAAGGACTGTGAATATAACGAGGACAAGTACAATCTGTGGTGTCCAACAGTTCCACTAATAGTAGGATGTCAAAGCAGCCTGTTTGCACCCACATTAGTCAGGTTATTCACAGTTAGGTCCATACGGTTTGTTCAATGACACATTTTTGTAATTTTGTCTGTGTGCACCACCATGGTGGACTTTAAATCAAACCATCAAGATGTGATTGCTGTGCAGACTTTCAGCTTTAATTCATGTGGTTTGGCAAAAGTACTGCATTAACTATTTAGACTTACAGCTATTTTTTATACGTAGCCCCCATGGTCAGAGGCACAAAATTAATTCGACATCCAAACATATTTTTACTACTTTGATAAAAAAAAAATCCTTTGCAGTGAAGTCTAAAACAATTACTTTTAAGCTTTGACTTTTAAATTATGTGTGTAATGATTGTGAACTGTTGTAGACAAATGAGCAAGTTTTTAAATGTTAACATCTTGGATTTTGAGCAGCCCGTTTGCACCGCAGCCCAGTCACAAAACTGCATACAAAACAACTACACACCACGGTTTGCAAATGGAGGCTGCAATATAATATTGAAAGAGACAATCAGCCCACTCACCCTACAAAAGACATGTGCTCTATTGATCTAGTGTTGTCTGTTTAGCACCCAGTGTAAGAACACAGCAGACAAAGTGAATCATGCAGTCCTGGCAGTGGGCTATGGCGTTGAGAAGAACGGTGTGCCGTATTGGATTGTGAAGAACTCTTGGGGCACAGCCTGGGGAAAGGATGGGTAAATATAGACTGTGTGTGTTTGAGCTTTATGACTTGTTAAAGCTTGCAAGCGTCGCTGACATATTTATTTTTTATTCCATCAGATATTTTTTGATTGAGCGTGGAAAAAACATGTGTGGACTGGCCACATGCTCTTCCTACCCTCTACCTTAAGCATGAGGAGTAAAATGGCAACAAAGTGGGAGCTCTTGAGCGTGTCTGTACTGGGAAGTGCCTGCGGAAGTGTCTGATCTCAACTTATGGTTTCAAACATGTTTCTGGAAGGTTAATTTCACAACAGCATCTTATGCTATTAAGGCCCCATGCCCCCTGTGAGGCAGAGGATTAAGATAAGATATTGTGCTATTATTTAAACTGGATCATGAAAGTTTTGAGACAAATGCAAGAAAAGAAAAGGAATTTTTTTTATAACTTTAAACACAAACACATTTAATAATTTAACAAACAGTATGATAGCTGGGCAACTTGTTGAATTTTGGAAGATTTGTTGAGACTTTTATGTGGCCCAAACCAGGACATCAAGAATATTTAATGTTTTTCGTGATCTCCTTGTCCCCTCCTTTCTGAAGTTGAGTTTGATATATGTGCAAAAATGTCTTCATCTATGCAAAGGAACAGGACTCAATCATTTATTATCATCTGAGTCACCTCAGGTGTTTGTGTATGCTTTGTCAATAAACCAGTTTCAGCTAATGTGTGCTTGTCTTCAATAAAGAACAATTTTCTGTTTTATCCAGCGATGGGAAATGCTGGCAGCGATCGGCTGTCGACTGTTTACTGTTACCAAAAATATGTTTTATTTTAGATTTATTCTACTGCATGGCACTGAACAGGAGTGGTACTACAATTTCTATTTACATTCTGTATAATGAAAAATAAAGTCATTCTATTCTATTCTACTTTATTAATAAATAACCACAAGCTCCCTGGCATTGCTATTGCCCAATTCTGCCATAAGATGGCGACATCTTCCTAGCAGAAGCTGAGGCGAGCCGTCATTAAAAATGTACGGCGTTCATTGGTTGCTGTCGGCAGCGACCAACCCCTTTGTTCTTGAGACGTAAGAATATCAGCGAATCAGTTACCCGGATTCTGTTTCACAAGTGTGGGGGGGAGGGGCTAGTTACAAAACATTTGGTGCATGTGGCGCCAATTACTCCTCTCACGGAATTGTCTTGAAAACAGAAGTTATTACTTGTGAGGCACTCACGCATTATCTTATACCGCTTTTCTGAAACAAATACTCGTACTTTTCATTATAACTGTACTAATATGGCGACTGTCCGAACAAAACGCGACGCTGCTGTGGTTGTAAAGGTATAGTAATTCATTTTGTTTGAATGTGGTTTCTTGTATCTCTTACCTGTGTGAGGCAGCTGCTGCATAGCATTAACATTAACGAGCACAATTTTAAGCGCAGGTGTGTTGTTAGTTTCGGTGAATCTTTTGTGGGAAAGTTGTATGAACGCCTTAATGTTGACTAAATAGTTAACGAGGCACACCTTGCAGGAAATGACTCCTGAGAATCTCGAGGCGACAGTGCGACGATCATCTCGAAGCGCTCTTGCACCTAAACGCCTCCAGTACTCTGCTGAAGATGAAACGCCCAAGAAGAAAAAGGTGAGAGCCTCTTTACAGTGATGGGAACAAACAGTCATTTCAAAACTGGCCGCTTTGTTTTGTCTCGCTTTGCTAATTTGGCCACATTTGCTTGATAGAAAACAAAAACCGTCGCTGGAAACGGCAGTCAGAATAAGAAACCGATGGATGAGGAGGAGGATGAAAACTGTGACGTGGAGCAAGCATCTGTAAGTACAAAAGCTTTGCACAGTTTCTTACTTTGGGACTTACTTTGTGCTTCTTCACCACCCCGATGGCTTCTTCAATGTGAGATGGGCAGATTTTCAGTGCTGTATCTTTTTGCAGGAGAATGGATATGGGGTTCTTTCTGCCTATGAACTTGAGCGCCTGGAGAACATCAGACAGAATCAAGCTTTTCTGTCTTCTATCAACTTACTCCAGGTAGGTTATGCACTAAATCTACACTTTAATTAACTAGACTGCAAATCTATCATGGGTGAAAATCTTATCATCGCCGCAGTTGACATGCAGGTTAAATTTTACTTATTTAAACTGAGCAGCAGCAGTCACATTTGCTGGTCATGGTGTTATTAACCCAGACTGACTGTAAGAGTAAGAAGCAGATCCTTACAAAAGGATCACACGTGATTCTCTCAATTCATCTTTCTTGTTTTCTTTTGTTAAAAGGCAACTGAGGAGTTCAAGCAACTGACACGACCAAAGCCATCGCAGAGGGGTCTCGCAAGGTACAGTGGGCTGCAAACCTGTTCCTACCAATGTGTCAACTCAGAATTGTCAGTGTTTTCTGCTTGGAACAATTTGAAAAAACAGCACTGGATTTTTGCAGAGCAGAAATTACGAGAATGATGTTTTTACTTTTCCTTCAGGTTTTCTCTATGGAACATCAGTGTGCTCCTCTAACCTACTGTTATTGTTTTGAGTGAACCATGTGCACCAAAGTTAAACCATAAACTGATGTGTGGAGTAGTTGTCATTAAGTGCAAGGAATGACCTCCTCCCCCCCTTATATCTGAATGTTATCTCATTATACTGAAAGTTGCTTCATGTTTTTGAATGTCAGATAAACCATTGGTTTGAATACTTAACTCTGACTGCTTTTTTTAAGTTTCTTCTTGAGGTTCCTTTATTGTTCACCTTCTTTGATTGCAGGGCACATGCTGCTGTAAAAGAAGTGCTGCCATCCCGCAAATCTCTGCGGCTCCAAAAAAAAGAGGCAAAGATCCTGGAACTTCCTCCTGAACCCAGAGGGACACTTATTTATGAACAGGTACCAACAAATAGTCTAATGATGCATCTGTAATGTCTTATTTCACACAACTCCACTGCTGCATCTTAAGTCTGTCTCTCTAGCTTCTGTTTGTTTCATTTTTTTTCTTTCTGGGTATGTTACTCATTATAGTCGTTTACTTGCTTTTAAGTCTTCACCAGTAAAGAAGCCCGCTGGCCCCCTGCCCATGGAACCAATCAACATGGAAGAAGGAAACAAGCTGCCTTCTCAACTTCTTGAGCTCTGCTCTGAGGTAAGTTAGTTTTCTAGGATATTTCCCCGTTTTATATTCAATGTTTATTCACCATACTTGCATTTTTTTCCCCCACAATTTCACATTTTGTCAGATCTCCACATTTTAAACTTAAAATAATTTTTTTCTCCACTTAATTGTGAATCCTTTATAGGGCTCGTATAAGCCACCAGCATAAGAATGAAATGCCTATCACCAACCTTCACCAATCAGGCATAAGATTATGGCCACCCTTTTGCTGCCCAAATAGCCCTGACCTGTTGAGGCATGGACTCCACTAGACCGCTGAATGTGTGCTGTGGTATCTGCCACCAAGATGTTAGCAACAGATTCTTTAAGTCCTGTAAGTTGTGAGGTGGGGCCTCCATGGATTGGTCTTGTTTGTCCAGCACATCCCACAGATGCTCCATTGGACTGACATCTGGGGAATTTGGAGTCCAAGTCAACACCTCAAACTCATTGTTGTGCTCCTCAAACCTTTCCTGAACCATTGTGGGAAGGCGCATTATCCTGCTGAAAGACGCCACAGCCATCAGGGAATACTGTTTCCACGAAAGGGTGTACATGTTCTGCAACAATGCTTTGGTAGGTGGTATGTGTCAAAGGAACATCCACATGGTTGGCAGGACCCAAGGGTTCCCAGCAGAACATTGCCCAGTGCATACAGGTGCCAGGTGTTTCCTAGGCAAGCAACGTGCACACACCCAGTCATTCACGTGATGTAAAAAAAAATGTGATTAATCAGACCAGGCCACCTTCTTCCATTGCTCTGTGGTCCAGTTCTGATGCTTATGTGCCCATTGTTGGCACTTTTTGCAGTGGACAGGGGTCAGCACGAGCACCCTGACAGGTTTGCTGCTATGCTGCCCCATTCACACCACACTGTGATGCCCTGTGTACTCTGAAATCTTTCTATCACAACCATCATTAACTTTTTTGACAGTTGGAGCTACAGTAGCTCATCTGTTGGATAGGACTACATGGGCCAGCCTTCGCTCCCCACGTGCAACAGTGAGCCTTGTCCACCCATGACCCTGTTGCTGGTTCACCACTGTCCATTCCTTGGACCATTTTTGATCGATACTGACCACTGCAGACGAGGAACACCCCAGAAGAGCTGCAGTTTTGGAGATGCTCTGACTCAGTCGTCTAGTCATCACAATTTGTCCCTTTTCAGGCTCGCTCAAATCCTTATGCTTGTCCATTTTATTCCTGCTTCTAACCCATCAACTTTGAGGACAAAAAGTTCACTTGTTCTTTAATATGTCCCACCCACTAACAGGTGCCATAATGAAGATAATCAGTGTTATCCACTTCAATAGTCAGTGGTCATAATGTTATGCTTGATCTGTGTGTGGGTGTGGGTAGCCTACCATCTTCAGTGTATTAATTGTTACTCAATTAGGAAATCATGAACTTGCTTCTCTTTTTCACAGGATTCAGAAGAAGAAAAAAAGATGCAGTTTAACCTGAAAGAGTAAGATTTACTCTGTACTCATGGTCACATGTTTTGCAAGAACCTAATGTTTGAAACAGGCTGGCAAACACTTGCACTGCTGTCTTAATACAGGTACACCTCTACACTGAAGAACATGAATATAAATGAGGACAAAGTTGCCAAAGTGGTGAAAGATCGCATCTTCTCTGCAGCCTTCCACCCCTGCACCAGCAGCTTATTAATGGCCACTGGAGACAAATTGGGAAAAGTGGGACTCTGGAAGTTGGTAAGATTTTTTTTTTTTTTTTTGCTTCCATTATGAA
The DNA here is from genome assembly GCA_034780415.1 of Cichlasoma orientale. Classification (NCBI taxonomy): domain Eukaryota; kingdom Metazoa; phylum Chordata; class Actinopteri; order Cichliformes; family Cichlidae; genus Cichlasoma; species Cichlasoma orientale. Next base: position 85,137 of record JAVDPK010000980.1, on the reverse strand, counting down.
GTACTAGTGCTTGACCACTAGATGGCAGAAAGTGTCTCAAAACTAAAGCTTTAGTTCAGTCTTCAATTTATTCTCGTCACAAAAAAGTGTTGTCCTCAGGATGTTTTGCTTGCTTCATGTTTAACTTCAGGTTTTTATTTTGCTCTGGACATGGTTGGATGAACTGTAACCATTTATTTATTGCATGTGTATACTCATCTAGGGTGGTGACTGGGGTGATGATGGTGTCCTGCTCTTTGAGCCCCACACCCGTCCAGTGGGCTGCATGGCATTCTCCACAACTCATCCCACACAACTGCTGAGTCTCAGCTATGATGGATCTCTCCGCTGCATGGATGTAGAGAAGGCTGTTTTTGATGATGTAAGAAACTTCCTTTGAGGTCAATCTGTTTGTATTGTAGTCAGTGTATAAATAATTTTACGTTTTCTAGGTGTATGATATTGAAGATGGCCTGAAAACATTTGACTTCATGTCACATGACTGTTCGACACTAGTGGTCGGGAACTGGTATGGAGAAGTTGCCGTCGTTGATAGGCGCACCCCAGGGTGAGACAGTAACATTGTCTTAGTGATGTTAGATTTTCTTTTGAACAATTTGAATTTTACACTCAAGCATTTTTATAAGCGTGTTATATCCTCTGCAGAAACGGCCATGAATCCCTCCACACACTGGACCCCAAGACACTGCGTTGTGTTAGCGTCCACCCTTTACAGAAGCAATACTTTGCTGTGGCTGAAAGCAAGTATGGGCTATTTTTTTATTTTATTTATTTTTTTATTGACATTTCTCTATTTTGTGTCACTCTCTTTGAATGTTAAGTGGATGCTTTTATTTTATTTTTATTATTTATTTTTGCAGGGTAGTTAGCATTTATGACAGCCGAAGCCTGAAGAAGACCAGCAGCCAAGCAGTGTCCCAGCTGCATGGCCACTCTTTAAGCATATCCAGTGCTTATTTCTCCCCTTGTACTGGAAACAGGGTTCTTACCTCCTGTATGGATAACAACATAAGGTGAAGCTGACACAGCACTGTGACATGCTGTATCTCCCCCCCCCCCCGTTCCAGCACAATGTCCTTATCTGTTTTCTTCTTAACAGGGTATATGACACATCTGCGATGACCACTAAATCTCCCTTGCTGACGACCATCAGGTACATCCACTAAATTGAAATTTTTTTTTTCTCCTCTGTGCGTTAAGAACTGCATACTCTAAAAATGACTTTTCAATCTAAATTGGCAGACATGACATGCGAACAGGCCGCTGGCTGACCAAACTATCAGCAGTGTGGGACCCTAAACAGGAAGACTGCTTTGTGGTGGGGAGCATGATGAAGCCCAGGAGGGTGCAGGTGTTCCATGAAAGCGGCCAACCCCAGCACTCCTTCATGGACAGCGAGAACCTGAGCACAGTCCTCTCCGTCACTGCTTTCCACCCTACGAGGAATGCCTTGCTGGGTGGCAATGCATCAGGACGGCTTCACATCTTTTCTGACTAAAACAAAGACCAAAAAGTTTGTGGCCAGCGGTGATGGCTGGGTTCAGCAGGGTAGGAGGAACAAGTAGTTTGGTAACAATCAGAATGTTCAACTTATAAACTTCTTTTAGTATAGTCTCTAAAATCTCCCGTTACTCTGTATTTCCATAGGGCTTTAATACATTATTCTCACACTAAAGCAAAGTAACATACCTGCAGCCATCTGAAATGAGTCACATCAAATTGAATCCTATTTTTAGACATGTTACAGTATAAATGGTGTATGCTGTGAAGTAATGCAGAATCAGTAGCAAAATGCCAGAATTTTATTCCTCGCTACTCACAAAATACATTTATAGCTACATTAGATGGTGTGATTGTACAAAAAAGGCTTATCCTTTGTGCTTCATGTTTTTGCACTTTGCACCTTATGTCATAATATACTTTTTTTTTTTTCTAGCTGAGACCTTCATGCCAAACTGAAAACATTATTTTACAATCGTCTGCTATTCAGTGTTGGTGAGCACTCACTGTAGCTTGAGTTTGTACCTGACAGGAGTGGAACTGGATGTGGCCTTCTGCTGTAGTCTGTTCATTTATTTGCTGCCTTGCTGGAACTCATTTTCCTCAGATATGTCCTCCTCTTGTTGCACTTATTCTACCCTGTGCCTCTTAAAACTGTCAGACTTGCAAAGATGCATGCGCACAGCATGATGCTGCCACCACCAGCCTTCATGGTGTTGCTTCTTCATTTTCAGTGTTCATAAAGTAGCCATACAAGCTCAGTTTTAATACAGATTTGGCAGCTGTAAACCTGTGCTCTATTAGCTCCTTACTGTTCTCAAGGGGGTGTTTAGTGCCTTCAAATAGACCTCAGCTTCCCCCATTGAATTTATTTATTTTTGACCAGGATACCGACTTAACCAACTGTTCATGTTCATGTTTGTATTCATGCTATAAATTACCACAATTTAAGCCAGTGCACAGACTTATTTCTATTCAAGAAAATCCAAATTACATTGAGTGGAATTTGGAAAATGTGAGGTTTATAAATTGTTATGTAAATGTTTTTCAAAACCCAAGTAATTTCTACACTGGGTTTCCTCTGTAGTTAGTGAAAGGGCTTCTTGAAGTGCCTGTTAAGTTGTGTTCACTTCCCTTTTTTTTTTTTTTTATTTGTGAAGCAAACAAAATAAATTGTTTTATTACAAAATATTGTCAGTGTGACTGCTATGAATCTCAGCAGTAGTGGCAGCATCATTATCACCTGGAGCTGATAACATAAAAGGTGTGTGTGTGTGCAGGGATACAATGAAAAATTACATGGTGCTGATCTGGGTTGTACTGTTGACTGAATATCACACTAAATGTCTGCTGCTTCTGTGATTCCAAAATTCAACTTGTAGCCAGGCTAGCTGCCAGTTGTCAAGAATAGATGGTATTTATTCATAAATAGGTTACACCAGTCCTCCGTCAGTGATTGGAAATAAGCAGTCTTGTTTGGAGGTAATCAATGCAGGACACATGCTTACAGAGACATTTCCATGTGCAGGGCCATGGTACAGGAAGGAAGCTTACAGTAAGACCATGTCTGAGGCCTTGTTTACATCATTCATTAAACTGAAAACGAGTTGCTTATCAGTGGAACTGTCACCCCTTGGTCACTGTGCCAGTGAACTACATTGCACAAGGAAAGGTTCAGGTAGTTAAAAATGCTACTTTTGCTGTATAAATTATATACCTGTTTTCTTCCACCGTCATAAATCTTGGGCGTGCTGTCAGGTTTCAAGCTGTTTCTCACAAGTATGTTATGTCTATAAACTCAATTAAAGTGTGGTCTAAGATTAGGCAACCAAATAGGATTTACACAAGTGTAAATCCTATTTGTTTGTTTTTTTTGGACTAGACGTTCTGGAGAAGCATCTGTATCACTGAGTGTGAACTAGCACTGCTGGTACACGCATGCATCTACAGACTGTTTCACCTTTAGAGAGGATTTAAGACTGCTCGTCTACAGGATTGAGACAAACATTTTATATTAGTTTACATTATTTTAGATTTATTTATTGCTCAAATTGCTTAAGTTGTAGTTTTTATTATATGCATGGACATAAAGGTGAATGTTTCCCTTTACTGGCCAGTTTTTCTAAATATGATTGCCTTACATCACTCAAAATCCACAGAGCACCATCTGAATTAAAGCAGGTGAGTTATTCATCCAGTCTGAAAACAACCCCAAAATGTGTTTGTTTTTAAAATTAAAATATAAATCTTTCATTCAGTGCTTCTGTTACTCACCCAACTTTGTATTAAAAGGGTAAAACACTCAAGTGTTAATACTTATGGTAATTTCTTTTTCTGGGTACAAAAATAATATCAGCGTTTAAAAGTGGACACTGAACACTACAGTGACTCTCAAAGCACTGCGTCTCATCTTAACTTTGAATAAGATTTGAACACAACAACTTTCCAAACCACCTACAGGTACCTGCAAAACCTAAACACTTTAGCCTAAATTATCCCTCTTTTTGCATAAATAATTCATGCTTTTTTTTTTTTTTTGGTATAATGTATGTCTGTCCAGCCTGTAATAACTGGTGGCACATCAAAAAATTTTGCGACTGCCAAAAAAATTAAATCTATAAACCATACCTGATATAAATTAGGCCACTCTCTCTTTTAAAGTCAACTTCTTGTGCGTCTCTGGACTGCTGTTATTTTTTTTGAATATTCCCTTTAAAGTACTCATTTGTCAGTGGCACATTTGTGATTGCGCGCTTTATCTGGATCTCCAACGTGTGGCTCCAGAGCCGGCTTTCTTGCCCACCTCCAGTGGCTCCCCGTGGCTTTGACATAACTGTTTGAAATGAAAATGAACCCTGGCTAAATATTTTTAAAGATTTGTTTTCTTTCACCACCAAAGGCTGCTGGCTTACCAATGTGCTTGATCTGCAGCTGGACTCAAAATTAAACTGAAACTGACCTTTTTTTCTAACTTTTATATGTTTTTAAACAATTTGGCTGCTGTTTTATTATTATCAAAATAGGCTTTTTTTCAATTTGAATAATTTGCCCACCCACAGGTAAGACTCAAAGTGTCCAGAGGACTCAAAGTTTTGCTGTTTAACATGAGAAAGTAGTTTTTTTGTTGTCAACAATTCTGCCTCTCGCCCTGTGACAGCTGCGATAGGCTCCAGGATGTGTCATAATCATTATAAAGCCTGAATATGTTTTGCAGTTCCACACAGATTGTTTTGAGGGGAAAAATTTAAAGGTTGCTGACCCCTTTCCCAGACTGTCTGAAAGCATTTTCCCTTGAATTTGAATTTCGTGTTGGGATATAGGAACAGTTTCAGGGAGCTAAAACTGGTGAGCACGGCTGTGCTTATGTGGTCTAACTACTTTTTCAATGCCCTTTGAGCAGGCACACACACGGAGCATCGGCGGTTGCCACAGCTGAGGTGGTTTGCATTGAATGTTCTCCCTACGATTTCTCGAGACATTAGAGGACAGCTTGCTGTTGACCCCGGGGGAATTATTGACAGTGCACAACTTCATGAAAAATAGACTAGCACACTCTGGAGCTGTTGCAGCACTTTCAGTCTTGGACACTGTGGACTGTTTGGTCTTTGAGTTGTGAGTTGTCAACATGATGGTTGTGAGTAGACGGCAAAGTTGATCTTTGCTCTCTGCGCAAGTCTGAGCTGTGACATTACACACAGATAAGTGCAAATGGTCAGAACAGTACTTCCAGGGAGCATTCTTTAAATGGCAGCAGCACAGGAAGCAGTCCGGATGTGCACAACACAACACATGATCTTTGCTAAACTGAAATCAGGTATGACTGTTTTTTTTATGGGCAGATCTGCAAAATCTTTTGATTTTTCCTTGTATACACACAGCATCCTAAGCACTTGTAGGCTTATTGAGAGGACAAATACTTTTACAGTGAAAACTGACCTCATAGTCTGAATTGATTCTGTTGCTCTGGGCTGTAAAGACACACTGTAGGCTAACCTGTGAAATATAAGTAATAAGGCTGGAGAAGGACAGCAGACTAATTTACCATCTGTTGACGCAAACTGACAGAAGTATGGGACAACAGAGGCTTCTTTGGTTGGCGTGATGAAGGTTACAGAAGGACGTAAACATGACTTATCTTAGGCTCAATTGTGTGTGCAGGGCTGAAAACCATAGATCCAGTGTAATAAAAAAATAACAGCTTCAAGTACATTAAAAGTCACTGTGGGGGGGAAAATGTCAACATGTTAACAAGATGGTACAAAAATGGTTTAAATATACTCAGCCTTTACAGATAAATGCATAATTTTTTAACACAGCAGAGATAAACAAACGTGAATGACCATGGGTCTTTAACTAAAAACAAACTCTTAACTATTTGCTGTTGGAAAATAGCACTAATATTTGCACTTTACAAAGGCAAAACAAAGTCAAATTCCCCTTGATGTAAAGGATCTGTTTGTTTTTTTCTCAATATTAACAGTATTGCACATCAAGATGAACTACTCCTACAGATTGTGGCAGTCAAAGAACTAACCAGACACTTGACTATCACTACAGCGCTAGCTCACATAATCCCATCACTTTTACAACTACTGTAAAAGTAACTACAGCAAAGTGACAACTTCCTCACGCACGGACGTCGACTGTAGTCATTAGTGTTATTTGGCTGCTATTTATTAAACAGTAAACTTATAAACTCCATTACTTACTTATATCCTTACAGAGACTTAATTTATTGTCATTGGATGATGAAACTTTATTAATCCCCTAGTGTCTGGACAAAAGCTGTCTGGGTGCACTCAGCAGATGTCTGACCACTAATAAAGTCTTCTGTCAGGGCAGCACCACGTCACACCTGTGCCACACCTGTGCCACACCTGTGCCACACCTGTGTCACAAAGCTACTACAACTAGTCTTTAGCAGTTGTTCTAATTTGAATGTTCCAGATGTGGGAGTGTAAAGTACATCTGGAGAAATGTGAAAAGTCTATTTGTATCTGCCTAAGAACCGTATAAAACTATAATATTTGCAAACATATTTGACTCAATATTGGACTCAGGACTGATCTACATTCAGTACTGCATATGGTTCCATTTTACACTTTCTCTGAGCCCTCCATCTGAAAAACAGCAGCCATAATAACGTTTAATCATCATGAATGTTGCTGATTTGACTTAAAAACTGATGAGCTAGTATGGCCCCCATCGTGGTTTCTGCAAAAGCTCTCAAACTCTCAGTTGCACCCCAACACCTCAGGTCATTCCGTATGACAGTGATGATACAACATATAAATTAATAAAAAAATAAAGGCAACTATTATCTGTGGTTGAATAAGTGAAGTCTGTCAGACTTGATACAGTGTTTAAATTAAACCCAGTTCTTGTGATTCTGTGTAAAAATAAAATAGCTTGATGACCTGAATTTCTAAAGTAAAATTTCCTTTCCTTATAGTAATGGTCAAACGTAATAAACAAGGCTCTTGGGGGGGGGGGGGGGACGACAGTACGTGGGTTGTGACAGGATTATTCCTGGGAGAAGCTTAGCTGATATCAGGAACAGGGCCATCCATCCTATTGCCTTCTCTTCTGACCTGTCTGTTATCTGTGTCCTGCTCCATCAGTGGAGGCCTGTGTTGAGTCAGTTGGTGTCTTTTCACTTTGCCTCACTCACAAGGAAACCTCCCATCCATCGTAACTTACAGGCGAACCAGCGCCGCAGAGGGCAGAAGTATTCAAAGTGGAATTGCTGGAATTCAGGAGTCTTACGGATGTCTCTCAGGAAGGCAATGTCCAGGTCTGACTCTGTCAGCATGATGAGAAGCAGCAGCAGGGCGAACAGAAGTCCAATGGTAACCAGGAAGAGACGCAGCACGCTCAGGATAAACTTGTTGAGCTCTTCTACATCACTAGATGCTGTGGGCTTGCTCTTGACCATACGTTGTTCTCTCCTGCCGTGCCCAAATTCTGTGGCCTGCCCCTCTTTTGATGTCCCTGCCTCTGACTCCTCCTCATCAATGCTGCAGGGGGCGCCATTGAGGTGACGAGCCAAAGGCATCTCCATTCCATGCTCTGCCACTGGCGTGGGCAGCACGCTATCGGAGGGGCTGTAGGCCTCATCCGAGATGACTGCTGACGTGCTTGCCTCGCTGCCATCCATCAAGTGGCTCCGGGAATGCATGAAGGAGTCGCCGTGCGAAACTGAGCGCACCGGCGTGGAGTGAGCACTGTCTCGAAGGGACTCCAAACCTGATACAAACAGCAGAGGAGGGCAGGAGTTTATAAGAGAGACAAAAGATTCAATAACTTTTTGGTGCTCCTTTGGTGCACCACTTAAAAAGGGATCCTGACAGGATGTTTTCTCACACATTAGACCTTATAATTGATTAAAAAAGTTGCCACAGTGGATGGATCCACATGTTTGATTTGGCACAGATTTTATGCCAGACACAACACTCCCGTTTATCCAAGCTGGAGAACAGCACTTGGAATACAAAAGGTTTGTGTCTCCTCCTGGTCTTGAACTATGGGGTCTTTCATGTGTTAACCACTAAAACCAGTAGCAGTACCAGTAACTTTCTCAAAAATCAGAAGAACAAACTGGGAGTTAGCAGCAGGTTGAAGCCTATAACTCTCTGACGTGTTATCACATCAAAATACAGAATTGTGACACGTTTTAGGAATAAAAATTAAAGTGAGGGTCAAATAAAATTCATCTCATGACTATTTTTAGCATAATTTCATCAGATGCACTAAACAGTTAAATAACAGATGGAAGCAATACCGTAATATTTTTGTTTTCCTCTGTTATTGATAGATGTAGTTCATAACAATATTTTTAATTTGTGCCTACACTCATCAAAGTCATCATTTTGTATTGTGTTTTCTGTTCTGAAAACAAGCGTTATTAAAAGAACCTAGAATGGGGGACTAACATGGGCTATCCATCATGTTGTTTGCGTGGGCTGATCTGGTAATGTTGGAAGTAACAGCTGTATGATAATAAGTCAACACATGTAGGTGGCATGGTGTTGGATAAGCAGTTTTTCTAGGTATGCACAGTATGCAGTGATTAATAATTGCTCATGATTAGCCACATGGTTAGTAGATGCCCGGAAAAGACATGCTTATTATTAGAACCTGTCCCTTATAGTACATAAAAGCGGAGGTCTAAAGGGAAATTATGTTCATCTGTTCCTTATTAATTAGTTCTGAAGCAAAGTTTCCATAGGCCTCTGGAGCCTGGCTTGCTGAGCTAACAGAATATTAAGGTACACTTGTGCTGTCTTTAACACTGTGCTGATATTTAATATGCTAATATAGTCACAAGGGAAGCCTTATTTGTTTTTAATGGCTAGGTTTTCACAACTTATGGAGTAGAAAATGATCGTGTCCTCCCGTCATGTAATCTATGTATAAAGAAATACAAATGGCAACTGTGACCTTAAAGTAAACGTGCAACACAAGACGGACGTCCTCTAGGAACTTAGTCAGCTCTCACAACATCCTCACAGCTGTTCTCTGGAGGTTCATGACAGTGTAAGCCTTTAAACTTTGATATCCACTTGATTTGCATCACATTAGACTCCAACAACATTACACAATCACTTATTGCTGTAATGTTTTGAAATACATAGTAGGTTCAAATACTAGAAAGACAACCTTCTATAAATCCTGCAACCACAAAAACCCAGCAATCCATAATCTAATCTGACAAAACCAGCCTTGATTTTTACCTGTACGACTGCCTGCTGGGCTGTAGCCATATAACTGGGGAGGGACAGCTAGTCTGGAAGGGGTCCTGGACTCCTGTCTCAACCCAGGTCCAGAGCCTGAGGCCGAAGAGCCCCCCGGTAGAGCAGGGAGAAGTGGTAGGACTCCCAGAGCCTTGCCCAAAAGCCTGGGCCCCAGAGACAGCACACGCACCTTCACATCCCGATAACAATGGTTGATCATACGCAGGTGAACATTCACCTTGGTCTTGATCCGGATCAGACACTTCACCATGATTAAACACCAGAAAAAGCACTTGCCTACTCTTAACTGTGTTTCAACACGCTTTCAGCTGCTGTCCTTTCGTTTTTATAAATCTCAAAACTGCCTCTTCGTTCGCTGCCTTTCTGCTGTCTCTCTGTCTCCAACTGTGGCTGGTCTAGCTAAGCAGCACTCCCTTCTCTGCAGTAAGCTCCCACATGCTGACAGGCAGGCTGACAGTGGTAGATAAATAGAAAGACAGTCAGAGAGTGAAAGACGAGGCCCGGGAATGTGGTCCACTTGTGCTACAGTTCACCTCGACCTCCCCCCCTGCTGTCAGCTGTGACACACACAGCATGGTCCCTGACAGCAGGAGCTTTTTTCAGCCTGAGATATTATTACCAGTTGAAATACCAGCGCAAATATAGCAACACGACAAAACACAGGGGGTTTGTTTCACTGGGGTGCAACGTCAGAGCCTGTTTGCTAAGTCCAGGACAAGAATGGAGGCTAGTTTGACAAAAGACTTTTTTTTTTTTTTTGCCGCTGTGAACAGACTGTGCTGTAAGTTTATTAGTGTGACTCAGGCTGATCAGCAAAGAGTAAACTTACTCTCAGTGGCAGCATTGGCAAAAGGTTAATAGCCTGTTGGAGGAAAGGCGGGATGGTAAGTGCCCTTTATAAACTGACAGGATGGCTTTCTCATGTCAAAATAATACCTGAGGCCAGTTGCTGATGGGCACTACAGTGTGTGCAGTTTTCAGGAAAGCACACCCATCAGAGAAAGAGTGAGATATCACAGAAATACTGAGAATGACTGACATTTGCAAGTAGGTAGGTTGTAAACATGGAAAAAACATTTAAATTGTGGTATTTTTACCATGCAGGTATTCAGGTTTGTATGCTAGTGTTATAAAGGATCACAAATCTGTTATGCTATGGCTGTGCAATCCACAGCAAATCAAATCACAAGACGTAAGATGGTGATTCCTTATATGCCCGGGGCACTGATACCCCAGAGCATTACTATAACAGCTGCCAGAGGATTCAACACATAGATACTGGGAAATCTCTAAACTAATAAAAAAATGATTGGATACAAAAATCCACATTTTGAGGTAGTTAACACTAGGTCCATATATTTAATGAAAAGCAGCTACCAGTTTAGCTAAAGAGTCTAGATTGCTAGTTAAGACATGGCCTCACTGGGAATGCTTCATATGTTTAGAGAAGAGAAAAAATAAGCCTGATGGAGAAAATGTGCAGAGGAGATCTAATGGATATACTGGACAAAAGGTGTTGAGTATGGAGCTTCTAGGCCGGAGGAAAAGAGGAAGACCACAGAGAAGATTCATAGATGTAGTGAAGGAGGGCATGCAGAAGGCTGGTGTAACAGAGGAGGATGCTACAGATAAGGTTAGATGGAGACAGATGATCTGCTGTGGCGACTCCTAAAGGAAGCAGCCGAAAGAAGAAGAAAAAGAAGGAGTAATGGATAAACATTTGAAATAAAAGAAATTAATAAACTATTGATACAAATAAAAGCTTAGCTAATAGGCTACTTAGCTTAAAGTACTGAATAAATAGTAGTTGGAAAAGTGACCGAAATAATTAGCTAAAAGTGACCGACAAACAGTTAAAAGGGTCTTTACATGGCTGACACAGCCAATAGGCAGTTTTGCAGTATGAAAAATGTGATAAAGGTGTACCTACGTTCATATAAAAAGACTCCAGCAGTACATCAGACAAAAAGGTTTGGAACTACTGGACTAAGAGGCATTTGGTGGCTTATGTGCTTCCACTGTGACAAGCATCTTTTTGCACACTTGGCAATGCATATATTGTTTGGCAGTCTGGGGACTGACTCACATGACCTCCATCAAGACAATGAGGGCTTCAGCTACACTCTGCTCGTGTGTGTGTGTGTGTGTGGTTTACCTTCCATAATGGAAATGTGCACAGCTCTCCGTCGGGTCCTTGGTACACTTGTCAGTCGAGGGCCGTGGGTGATGGATGGACAGCTCCTACTCGGCACCATACCAGCCCTGGGAGAAAACACATGTATGCATAAAGCCACACACAAACACATGCAAATGTGTACAGAGCTTAAGCAATATGTTATATGATTGAAATACTGTACTATTGTTACCTGTGGATCTCCGGGGGGTCCCTCTTTATTTTGGCACTTTGTTCCATTACTTCTTTTGCAACCTTTCCACTAAAAAACAAAAAAAAAAAAACAAAACAAAACAGAAAATCAAATTATATGTAAAAAAAAAAAAAAAAAAAGCACAACATGTGACCACTAAGGCAAGCACTGCAATACCAGGATATTCTTATAACATTTTCATCCAAAGTTCTAGAAAAACTCCCAAAACAAAACTCTTTAAAATCAAAAAAGTTACTCAATACTCCCATATCATGCATCTGTAATTTGCATCAAACACAAGGCTGTGCTGTTGATACCTGTATCTAAAGCGACTACCCTTGAAGAAGAGATTACTACTGGACACAGTGCGGACTTGACTCGACTTCTCCAGCCTGTGAGTGAAAAATCATAAACACAATAATTAGCTTAAAGATGTCCATTCTGACTTCAATTTTTGCGTGTCCTTTGACTCACTTATAGAAGGCCTGATTCTCAACTCCACATTTCCAGAGATGCTTGCAGGCCTCTGGTGTAGGTGCAAAGTAAGTCAGTATGATCTTCTTATCCTGTAACAAGTCCAGTATATTAACACATATTTGCGATGGAAACCAGCATTTTTATTATCTAAAGGCTTTACATTCTCCTTTAAACCAAAGCTTATTTTGAGTTTCAGGATATGAGAAGGTGTCTGCATAGATTTGAAACATGTTTCCACTCTTGGCTACTCTGGTAACCAATCAACCAAAGCAAACCCACAAGAAATATTTCCTCTGATCTAAACATCAACCACCTCTCACACGGTGCCTTGATTTTACTCATTTGTCTGCTAAAACCCATGGGTAGCATACATTTTTGTCAGATCCTTCCCCGTTTACTTCTGCAGTAAGAATAGAGTACACTGGCTCCCCAGTGGCAGTCTCCATGCATAAAACACAGCTGCACTCATTTAACTTCCTGAGCTCCACAGGCTAGAATAGGCAGAGTTTTAATAATGAATACACACATACCTCCTTCTGATTTGCATATATATGGAATGTCTTTGCTTCAAACTTCAGTTTGGTCACCTCCTCCCTGAGGTTGAGATACACAGACAGACCAAACAGAGTAACAGAGATATCAGAGCAGGAAGAATAGGGGAGAAAGTGAGCAAAAGAAGGGAGAGACATAAATGAATAAAGGTTTTAAATATTAATAGTGGCTGAAGGTAAATTTATAGGGCTAACAGTGATTCATTTCTGTGTTGAAAAGTCTAGACACATTGATTACAGGCAGAAAATTACAAGAATAATCAGCAAGAGCTGAAACGCTGATTTGGAAACAGCAAAACAAATCAGATGCTGTGAAAACCTCACAGCTTGCTCTGCTCTCTTTAAAAGGTTACTGTTATCTTCTTGCATGGATCACTGGTTCTTTTTATTTTCCTTTGGACTCACATTTCAAGTTGTACTGTACTCTGTGTTTTTTTTTTCTTCAGCAATGCATGAAATTGCATTAAATGCGGGGTTTTATTTGTCCTTTTCTGGCACTTTAAACAACACAATCTAAAGCGCTGAAGTAATTTTGAAGTGGACTGTATCTGATATATTTTAAGTTGCTTGCTATGTGGGCATAAAAGTTTAAATGTTAAAGTTTGTTAGTGCTCAAACCTTTGCTCAAGCTGTTAATTCAGAGGAACTTGTTTTGGAATTGATGGGCAGCTTTTATTTAATTTCTGGTGAAAATAAAGGCAACGTCTTGCTAGTACGGATCTTTCATTTGAATATTATTATCATGTAAATTTTTAGCCATTCATCTCTACTTACCATTTGAGGAAGTGAACCCTTCTATTTCCTTGCAGCACAGTGAATCCAAAAGGGGTGAAAGCCAGAAAAGCTGGGTTCCCAGACACATCCTGACAGGCACATCCATGTTTGTTTGTTTTTTTAATGAGAAGAAAAAAGAAATAAAGACAGCATTTTAAGCCACAGTAACATTCAGTCATTCATGGTAGGGTTCTCTTTATGTTTCCTTTGTAATAAAAACCTTGCATGGATGTGGGTCCACTCCATACGTCTCCAGCATCTGAGCCTTCTGGAGGAAGTTGAGCTCTGATGTTTCAGGAGTCTGACCACTGAGAAAAAAATAGATAAATAAAGTCAACATACTGGCTTCTGTCACAACTTTTAACTCATTAACATAGACTTATTTGAAGTCAACCTTCATTTCTAATAAATAAACCAAAGACTTTATAAATACCTTGAATTTAAACCCTTGTCATTACAAGAATAAAGCACACAGCATGTTGATTAATCCAAAAAGCTCATATCACCTGTGCAACTAAAAGCTGTAAAATATCTCAATCTTAGCTAGCAGGCTGTAACCTGAGAAGATCAAGGATACATAATCAAATCTGTTCACTGTGTGTAAAAGAATTGAATAAAAAGCTTAATTCAGTTTTCAGTCTTGCAGGTCAAACTTTAAAGCAGTGACTAATGTTCTAACAGCTGTTGTACTGACCACAGGAATGAAAGGATTATAAATCAATCTGCTGTCCTTACTTTCTTCTATTAATAATCCTTGACGAAACTAGTGTATGAGTCACATTAGGTCGAGTGGAGAATGTACTGTAGCTGTAGCTCTTTGCTTGCACTCAGGCAGTGCGTAAGAACCTGAATTAACTCCATTATCCTTTTGCCACATTCAGGGCTCTTCTTAGCAGATTCACCCCTTCATCTACGCTGTAATCTCGAGTTTAGTCAGCAGTGTTATTCATATGCAAAATGTTTTAAGGACAACTTTTTTCCTGTGATGACGCTTAACTCTAGGAAATGCATTTAATTATGGGAAGGAAATGAGCAACAGAGGGCAGTGTAGGATTAAATCTATACCCAGTGCCAGCATCCACCTGAGTTTTGTGTATTGTACGTACAGTAAGTATGAAATACTGTGGAGCTGTTGAGGTGATTAGATTTTCTACTGTCTGCAAGGCTCCTGACATCTCCCAATTTTTCTTCTGCAGCAACAGTCCCAAACATATAGTTGAATTTCACATAACTATCTTCACTTACAAGAAGAACACAACATTGTGCAACATACTCCTGGTCTCAACATCACTAAGTTGGTCTTAGATTAATGAGTCAGTCTAAAAAAAAAAACAGCAATTTTTTTTCCAAAATTCTTAAGCTAACTACCTGCCAAGTACTCATATAGAAACTGTGTATGCATTCAAAAAAACATTTTTTGAAAGTATCCTTAAAAATCTGTTCCATATGACTGAAAAAAAAACTATGTTCCCCTACATCACTGCTTTTAATGTACTGATAAAGAAGAATGCCACTGTTGTCATATGTTGAAATTATGTAGATCAGTTCACTGCATAGGTGCTGTAAGTTGATCCTGTGATGCCTGCACCCTGTCTCTGATAGAACTGAAGGAAGATACACAGGTACACAGGGATCTGGACTGGTGCCACCTTACATCAGCTCAGTCTTGTGGATGTCAGCAATTCGCCGCTCCAGCTTCTCTGAGTGTTTGGGGAAGAACTGAAACTTGGAGCTGTAGCCCTCTGGGTGTTTCCCAGGGTCATAGTCACCAATTTCAGCTGGAAAATGAAAAAGGAAGAAAGAAAAGAAAAGGATGACTTTTTTTAAAAAAAACAATTTAATGTTTGGTTTCTTGCCTTGCCTTTAATTGATAGGTAAAGCTAAGGGGAAAGACCAGAGGTGGAACTGAACCGGTGGTTATTGCTGTGATAAAGTGCGCGGTGTATGTTCAATTCAATTCAATTCAATTCAATTCAATTCAATTCAATTCAATTCAATTTTATTTCCTCTAAAACGACCCCTTTCGGGGTATTAGAGTACACATAAAAGGCTTTTTAAAACAACCTTAACATCATGGTTTATATACATGAAGGATTTAATAATAGTTAAA
>JAVDPK010000980.1:41780-61185 GCA_034780415.1 Cichlasoma orientale | reverse complement strand
GTAGTGGAGTAAAATTTGACCACGAGTATCAGTACTTTTACTTAAGTACTAGAGTTGAGTACTTTGTCCACCACTGGATTTAACTGCATCAATAAGATGCATAGCTCTCACTGAATGCACAATGAACCATGAGCAGTAATTGGGTGTGTTACAGCAAAGCCAGCAAAAATCATCTCTGAACCATGTCGTTAAATTTAAATCGTCGCCCTCGGACTTGTAGTGTAGACCAAAAGTGAGAAGGCACGATCATCGGTACATGCCATAGATGGTGACTGTATGATCCAAAAACTAAAAAAGAGACAAAACCATAGCTTTGCTCTCCCTAAGTGAATAATGAGGAAGCATTTGCTCCACTTGTTTTTGCTGCTCAGGTAAATAGCCTGATATTTACATAGATATGCAGACATTTTATGAGTGGAATCAATTTTCTCATCTAAAACTCAACTAAGCATATTCCCCAAAATGTTGAACTGTTACCTTCCAATTACGAGTACTAATATAAATACTAACCTTAAAGGTATTTTTTCTATTTACATGATTAAGATTTTGCCTTCATGGTGCAGAGTATGTCTGCAGAAAGTTTCCTGTTAGAAAGTTGTTTTCTGCCAATATGTCTTGTTTCTTCAGACTTCAATCATCCAATCCAATAAACCAAACACGAGTCAAAAGCAGAATAAGCTGTTTATTCCCCCTTAAATGTGGCAGCAAATGTGGCAGCAGTTAAGCGGGAATAAGCCATCATTTCAATGGTATAAGATTTATTGTTAATAATTTGTTAAGCACTACAAATGGAAATACAGGATATAAGGCAAAAACAGCCTTTGTATAATTCTAACAAACCCTAAAGTCAGTATGACATTTATTCTTCAACACAGCCTGAACTCTCTTTCCATTTTCTTTTAATTTCTGTAAGTAGTCTTCGGGAATAGTTCTCCGGGCTTCTTGGAGGACATTCAAAGCTCTTTTTGGATGCTGGGTGCCTTTTGTTCTGTTCTGTCAACATGGTCCCACACTGATTCAATAAGGTCTGGGCCCAATGAGGTTCAGGCTCTGGGGAGTGTTTTATTATGTGTTTTTCTATCCAGGTATGCTTTCACGTCATTGGCAGTGTGTTTGCGATCATTGTCATGCTGAAAATGAAGCCGCTGCCACTCAGATGCTTTCCAGATGGTATTACACAGTGGTTCAAAATCTGTTTGTGTTTTACATTCATAATTCCCAACACCACTGACTGAAATACAGCCCCAAACTATGACATATAGTGATTTCTGTTTGCAGACACTCACTGCTGTATCTCTCTCCTACCTCCTCCATACATACTAATGGCAATTTATTGCATTATATTTTAAAAAATTGTCTTCTTTAAGGTACAGTATGTCACCAAGGAGTGGATGTACATCACGTGAATTTTTTTGCCCCTTGCACCCTGTATTGTACATATAGGATATATTTTCTCTTGCTTCAGTTGTCAAGGACACGATAAAATATCTGACTCCGCCCTTTAGAAGATACTGTGTTCACATAAGTGACACAAAACTGCACAGTCAGAGAAAGCCATAAGCAGATATGTGAGAACGGGAAAAAGAGAAGGGAAAGTCAAAACCAGACAGAAAGGGAGCTCAAATACAGAGAGAGGCCAAGAACAGAGGAAGGGTATAGAGAACAAACAAGGCCAGGTGACTCAGATTAATGCGTCTCTATCCAGCAATCAAAAAGACAGGAGAGGAGAATAACTGCACTGAAGGACAGGTTCATGTGCGAACCACAATCTGTGTTCAGGCCTGCCGAGACACATCATGTCGGACAATGTGGGAATCTATGATGAATCCTGTTCACACTTTTTATTTCACTCAATATCACATCAGATCTTGGAACAAACCCCTTCAGGTAACATGTCAGCTGAGCTGCGCTGATTATTATTCCAAAGAGCCTTTGTGGAGAGTTGTTGTTTGTTTGTTTGTTTGTTTGTTTTAATTAAATTGATTAAAAGTGCTCTTCTTTAAGAACATGCCTGAACACAGCGATTTCATGCTGCATATCTCCAGGATAGAAATGAATTTTTCAGTGTGGTTTTAACATTTTCAGCTAGTGTGAAGGGTCTAGTTGCCAGTTTATGCTGACTTAGGAAATTTGCATCTAATCAAGTCAGTTTATTGACTGAAAAAATTTGCCTTGCATTCTGTCAGAACATGAAGTCTTGCTGGCATCACCCTCTTCTTTGTGCCAGAGAAGCTACTTCACACACTGAATGGTGAATGACCAGTGAGGCCTGTTCTCTTGTTATTTCATGACAAATTAAACAGATTTTTAAAAAAAGGCTGGAGTTGATTCCAAGGGTTGAACATGCATTTGGTAAATGGTCACTAGAACTCTCGAAATTAGGTTCAAAGAGATGCAAGTGAAGGAGTTTATCATGACCTATAAGAGATTTTAGTGTATGTTCTTCAGGTTTAGCCTTTAGTTTAGGATTTTCTGTTAGGATTCCTAGTCTTAGTTATTGTTTCTTTGAAAGCTAGTCTTTGTTAGCTTTCAGCATGTGTTGTCTGATTCCTTGTATATTAGTTTATTTCCCTAGTTTCCCTTAGTGTTCGGTGGCTGTACACATGTGTCTGGCCTCTATATTACTTAGTTTCATCCTGTCTTATTTTGGTAGTTACTTGTCTCTAGTGTCTTGTGTTTAGTTTGTTTCCCCTCCTCGCTCATTATTTTTTATGATTATCACCTGAGTCTCATTACCCTCCTGTGTCCACTTCTCCTAATTACACTCATGCAAGTTGCAGACGATGGGTATCATGACGGTGGTTATCAACTTTTTTGTTAAACAGGGCTTTCTGCTTCAGGCTCTGTGTGCACTCATGTAAAAACTGGTGTTTTGCTCTTCTTTTGTGCAAAATGATCCCGATGAGTGCCACCTACTGCAGAGAGTAGGTAGCACGATCAGATGATGATGATGACGAAATGGTAATTAAAAATCTATGTTCTAAAGAACATAAAAATAAAGTAAAATATAATATATAATATTGGTGCAACAGAAAATTGTTAAACTGGTGATTTAGTCCGGAGTGGTAAACATTTTAATTCAGGTTATTTTATTGATGACTATGCTCGCAGTGCTGCTCTTTATTTCTAAGGTGACAGCTGCAAATTTGAAAACAACTAACAGTGCTCGGACAGCTCTGAAGAAAAATTCTTTGGACAGATGAAACCAAGATTAACTTGTAGCAGAATGATGGGAAGAGAAAAGCATGGAGAAAGAGAAAAACAGCTCATGATCCGAAGCATACCGCATCATCTATCAAACATGGTGGAGGCAATGTTATGGCACGGGTATATAAGGCTGTGGAACCGGGTTACTAGCATTTATTAATGATACAGTATGACTGCTGACAGAAGTAGCAGGATGAATTGGGGCTATACTCTGCTCAGATTCAGCCAGCTCTTTACAGTGCAAATGTATAATGGCTCAAAGCATACTGCAAAAACAACCCAAGAGTTTCTCAAGGCAAATAAATGTGATAATCTTCAATGGCCATGTCAGTCATCTCAACCCAGCAGAGCATGCTTTTCAGTTACTGAAGACAAAACCAAAGGCAGAGAGAGCCACAGACAAGCAGCAAGTGAAGGCCGCTGCAGAGCATTTCAAAGGAGGAAACAGCATTTGGTGATGTCCATGGATTCTAGACAGGCAATCGCTGACTGCAAAGGATCTTCATCAAAGTATTCAAAACATTCCTTATATGCAAACTTATGCCAGTTTTTTAAAAATAGGAGACTTTGTATAAAAAATATTGCAATTCCTAAACAGTTAGTGCAATGCTTCTGTAAAGCAAATTAATTCAAGCTGAAAGTTTGAACTTAAATCACATCTTGATTGTTTGATTTATAATCCACTATGGTGGTGCACAGAGGCAAAACTACAACAAATCGGACATTATCCAAATACTCATGGACCTAACATTATATTCAGATTCTATAATGAAAAACCTGCCAAGAGATGCAACTTAGGGGATGCATCAAAAAGGTATATATATATCCATTAAGGAAGGGTATGCAGTTAATTAACATGTTTAATTAAGTATTTGATCCATTGTTTAGCAAACACCAAAGCACAACCCAGCCTGAACTTATCATGTTTAGTTGTGTCAAGCTGTGCACTGACCAGACCTTTCCCAGGATGCACTGGGCTGACCCTCGATCTCCTCTGTCACTCTGTCTGTATGTCATTGTCATGACATACACCCTGACTCATCAGGACAGGCCTGCTGACCAGCCCTGGTGCAAAAATAGAAAGACACATATCTCTCTTTCTCGCTCTCTCTCTCGCACGCAAGCACGCACGCACGCACGCGCGCGCACACACACACACACACGGAGCCCCTGTTCTTCTAGCTCGATTATGGTTGGTGATACACCTGTGAAACCTCTAGATCCACAACATTTTCAGAGCCTGTACCTCCCACTCCCTCCATCTGCTAAGCTCTGTAGTGCAAACTACAGCAATGCCTTCCCAGTTAATCACTATGTTATATATGTGCAGTCATGTCTTAGTATATTCCATACCGTAGTGTGTGTGTGTGTCTCTGTGTGTGTGTGTGTGTTCCTGTGTTTCCCTTTGTGTGTGAGAGAGAGAAGTGTGTGATGGTCCATGTCCATAGTAGTTATGAAACAGCAGCAAAGGCAATGATTTGTCTCTGTCCAACACTTTAGCATATAAATGAAGAGGAATGAAAGATATTTGCAACAGCCATTCATCAAGATTACAGGTCTTCTGAGAAAACATTTGCACAAAAACAAACAGAAGTGCTTTTTTATACTCACAGCAGAGGTAAACACAATTTCTACAATGGATTTGCCATCTCTCACAACAGGTTTTAAATGGTTTGACTAAGTAAAGAACTTCTGATTTTGAGATTCTATTGTGCATTGTGATACAACCCTATTGTTCCTGGTAATTTACCCGACTGTGCACTATGATGCAGTTTGTAATAACGAAATTGAAGCACACTCTAACTTTGTCCTGTGCTCACTGTCTGCTCTGACCAAAAGCAATAGGATAAAGCAGCAGCCCATAGGCAGCTGACCAAACACCTGTATAATGTATGGATGGTGTTGTGTTGCATACTAATAAGATTCACTGAACTTCAGTAAGGCTCCACTGGCTCCACTGGGAGACAAAGGCTTAAACATTATCGATCTGAAGTTAAGTGTTCTTCAACATCCTTAAACTCAGAGCCAAGTGGCAATACACTGCCGGCTACAGGGAGGAAATGCTATATGTTGCCAGTTAAAGCACAGTTTTATTGTTTTTGAGTAGATAAACTGCAGCTCTGTTATGTGGTTTGTGATCATGTGATTTCATTGTGGGAATTGCTTCTCTCACTGCTTTCCCCTGCTGTGGTTTTATTGCTGTGGAGGAAATAATTGGATCTGTGCTATATTTGGATTAAAACCCTTTAATAGTCAAAATATGAAACTGAGAAATATTATAACGTGCTATTGAGATAAATGGACACACATTTAAGACCCTAAACAACAGGCAATGCAGTGGGATTGTCTTTTGTTTTATATGTAACATAAGGATTGCAAAAGGCCTCGGTAACAAAGTCTTTCTGGTGCATCACATTTTTCAAAGTTTTAACAGAGTCATGAAGTCCACAGTAACTGGGCTTTAAAAACAGAGTTATTAAATGTATTTAATTGGTAACGCTACATCACATTTCAGAGTAAATACTGTCACCTCATCACATCGAATTGAAGAGAATTAGACATATTAATTAGCTTAACGTCAGCTTGTTTTCTTGTGGGCCCATTTGAAATTATTCTGCACTGAGAAATGGCCGCTTCATATTTTTTCCTAATTAGCTGAGCAGACATGAAAATATTTATTTCCTGCAGATAATATGGCAAGCAGACTGTTCACATCTCTTTATGCAAGTCAAGCATCTAAATGTATCTCGATAAACTGGCTGAAGTAAATTGCTATGGTAATTTCTCAACATCCTCTATCAGTAGCACCTCTGATATATCCTTTCCATTATAGTCCAGTTGATGCCTCTCATGTAAGTGTACTTTGGGTTGGATCTGGAGCTCTCAACGTTTTGATGATTGAGTGCCAATTAAGGGAGCCATCATATAACTGAGGACTCCAACGGGAAAAAGCACACAATGCTTTTGTTGTAGTGTTTTTAATGTGTCTGCTCAGAGGATGGTGGTTTCTGTTGGCAATTGTCTTTTTTACCTTTTGTCTACAGTTTTTTTTTTTTTACCATTAGTAAGGAGGTTGTTATATTTCTTTATAAAAGCTGTCTATTCCAGTCTTAGGAAGGTTTGGGATGAAACTGAAGAGAACCCTCCCTTGGTCTTACTCTGTGCTGCTATATATGACATGATAAGGATATGAACTACAGATTAACAGTGCATTCTTTCCTTATTAAGCTCATGGCCCACATACACCACCACCTGCCTAATATTGTGTTAATCCCCCTTTTGCTGCCAAAACAGCTCTGTCGAGGCATGGACTCCACTAGACCACTGAAGGTTTGCTGTGGTGCAGGGTGGCCACAGCCATCAGGGAATACTATTTCCATGAAAGAGCGTACATGGTCTTCAACAAGGCTTACAGTACATCGGTGGTAGGTATCAAAGTAACATCCACATGGATGGTAGAATCCAAGGTTTCCCAGCAGAACATTGCCCAAAGCACGCTGCCGCCTTGCCTTCTCCCATAGTATTCCTGGGTGTTCCCCAGGTAAGCAACGCACATGCATCCGGCCATCAACGTGATGTAAAAGAAAACATGATTCAACAGGGGTCAGCATGAGCATCCTGATTGGTCTGTAGCTATGAAGCCCTGTACACAACAAACTGTGACACACTGTGTATTCTGATGCCTTTCTAGCAGAACCAGCATTAACTTTTTTGGCAATTTGAGCTACAGTAGCTCGTCTGTTGGATCTGACCACACAGGTCAGTATTTGCTCTGTCGCTGGTTCACCGCTGTTCCTTACTTGAACCACTTTTGATATATACAAACCACTACAGACCGGGAACACCCCACAAGAGCTGGAGTTTTGGAGATGCTCTGACCCAGTCATCTAGCATCACAATTTGGCCCTTGTCAAACTCGCACAAATCCTTATGATTGCCCATGATTCCTGCTTCGAACACACAAACTTTGAGGACAAAATGTTCACTTGCAAAATGTTCACTTATTAATCTATCCCACCCACTAACCGGTGCCATGATGAAGTCAGTGGTCACAATGTTATTATGCTTGATCGTGCTAGAAAGGGACAACACTGGCTTGCAGGCTACACCTCCATCCAACACTGCCAGGTTGCACCTCAGACTGTCCAGGAGTGATGCCCTGGTCCAGATCTGGGAGGAAGTGCATTGTCTCATCATTCACTTTGATTTTCAGGGTGTCTTTGAATTCAGCCCTCTGTAGCTTGATCAGTGTAATTTCCATTAAATTATGTGACATCCTTCCTAACACATTACCCAGTCCATATCAGTCCAGATCCAGCGTGATTTTTTTCCCCCTTGAGATCTGATATGTTTTCAAAGTGTTCACATTTTTTTGAGGAGTAACTATCACAGTGAACAAACAGCACTAACTACAATATAATCTTTTGGCCGGGTGTATTCTTGCACCCTTGATAAAAATAAAGTATCTGGGGCTATTATTACCTTGTCAGTTTCCATTAAATTTATTGAGAAAATCATTAAACTTTAGCATTTGATTTCACTAACCCTTCCCTGATCAAGACAAATGGATGGCCTGGAGGTTCTGTTCGCCAACACTTGTATGTGTGCTTGCTCAGGTGAATTTGAGATTGCCTGCACCCCTGGGTATAATTTAATGTAGGAGATCAAATCTTAATAACCATGTCATGGATATGGATTTCATGCGAGTGAAGGAGAACATTCAAGACTTATGGCAAATCACAAAAAATTCAGACAGATATCAGCGGACCAAAAGCATTTTTTTGGGTCACAGAAATCAAATTATGAGTTCTGGAAAAGAGGAGGACCTGAAGAAGGATTTCCTATTGCTGCTAAAGTGGTGCTGAGAATTTCTTAAATAGCTCAAAAAAGAGAAAACAGGTCTCTATGCACACTGTTCTTAAAGGTGAGAATTATCAGCCTTCCCAGAAAAAATTTTAGCGTCACAGACCACTACAGACAGACCGGATTCAAGACTCATATTCAGTGCCTTTGAGGACTGATGGATTAGCTCTTTGCTCTTGGGAAGACACTCAAGTAGTTATGGGAATTTGCTAATCCAGCCTTTGTGCACTTAGTAAAGCTTATGACAGCATCCCTTAGGATGCCTAGTTGAAGATGTACAGCAGGAATATGGGGCAGCAGGACCACCGCACTGAGTCACTTCTTTGGTATGTTTTGTTTGTGAACGTCATGGTAACAACGTTTTTATTTTATAGTGATGATACACTAGTTTATACAGCCAGATGATACAGCCAGTTTTTATTGTCACTATATAAATGTGTTTGGTAGTTTTCATGAGTTTGAAGTAACTGAAATAAAATTTATCTAATACTTCATAAATGAGGTTTATAGTAAAGGTTAGATTAAGTGTTTGACTAGATTTGACCTCATGGTGAAGAGTGAAGCTGTCAATCTATGTTTTAACCTTCACAAGTGACATAAATGCTGGGTAGCATATGAAGCAATACGATTAAAAATACAAGCATCTGACCTAAAAAAGGAACACAAAAACTACATATCCTAATTCTTCTGCGGTGAGACCTGGACGACTGGGATGAAGTATGGCTGCAGTACTCTAACCTGCTTTAGCCTCAGCTGAAACTCATACTGGGAAAGCTGAATTAATTATTTGCAGCAGTAGCAGTAGACTTGTATCAGCACTAAGAGTCCAAGCATTCTACTGACATATGTACAAGCTCATGTATGCAACAGAGTTCTCATGAGATGTGTAGTGATAAGAGTAGTAACACGGGGGTGTGCGCATTGTGATATTAGCCACAGTGACTTCTGGGTAAATGAGATTAGTGCAGGCCTGTCGCAAGGAGAGAAATGTATTAAACAAGCAGAGGCCCGTAAGTGCTTTATGGAGGCACGCGCCATGTTTCATCACAGCTATAATAAAAGTGATAAACGGGGAGATGGAAATAACCCAGACTGGGGCCAAATGATAACTGTGTTCCTTAGTGGGAGCAGCAGCAGCAGCAGCACGCCGCTCTCTCAGCATGGCCGGGCTTTGCGTTGGATTAATTATTGAGAGGGGTTCCATATCAGCTTGGGAAACACCACATCAATAAATAATGGTGTCATTTTCAGCTAGAAGATGGAAATTGCAACAACTGCGGAAATAATCCTGGAAAAATGGCTGCTTATAACAACGGTAAAAGTGGTGTTTGACAACGTTTTGTTTCAGTTTTGTAACTCCACACAGCTCTGAGCGGTTGGCAGGCAATTTTAAGCGGAAGTATGGCTCATGGTGGTCTTAAACGTCACCAGCTTCGTTGTGGCTCAACAACAAAGTTGAGATTTAGCATATCTCAGCGTTCCACTGCGTGATCTTTACGCTGATTCTCGCTGTTCTTTAAGAAGCTGCCTCTAATGCTGCAAGCCTGTAAATGGCTTATTATAATCTTGTGATATGGTAATGTGTACTTTCCATATTCTACAGAGTGAAAGAC
Organism: Cichlasoma orientale; assembly: GCA_034780415.1. Taxonomy (NCBI): domain Eukaryota; kingdom Metazoa; phylum Chordata; class Actinopteri; order Cichliformes; family Cichlidae; genus Cichlasoma; species Cichlasoma orientale. Next base: position 51,502 of record JAVDPK010000980.1, on the reverse strand, counting down.
TGTAGTGGATGTTCCCGTCAGTCAGCAGCTGTTTGGTAAGAAGACTTACACTCAACATGCCTTCACTGGCAATCTAATGGAAGAAATAAATCAGTTATATTGCAATGGCATTTACAGAAAGGAAGGAAGTGACTCATGCAAATTCTGAACACATTCTGACAAAGTTTAAATAAACAGACAACAGGTAACAGCACCATGGTGATGTAATAGCAGTACCATGCATTATAAATAACATTGTGATGTGAACTGTAGTTTATACTAGGTTTCATTAGGCTTCTCTGTGTGTTTACTTAGTAGAACTTAAATTAATCAACAAATGATCAAACATACTGACTGTCTCCACGACAGCTGTGGTCACCCAGCTGTTGGCTAAGAGCCTCTTTGATAGAGCAGAAACTAAAAGTATAGTTAAGGATCTGTATCAGAACCCCATGGATCTAAACCCAAGACCTGAAACATCACTTTCTTCTTAGCAGCCCGATTAAGGACAGCATGGAGTTATTCTCGAAATTCAGTAGAGCTCAACTAAAAGCACAAGGTTATGCAGACCCGTGCTGACACTGGAAAAAAGAAAGCAGACACACTGAATAAAACTGTCTTCAGTGGTAATTCTATCGGGATGACTCACACCACTTCTTGTGGATAAGGCTCTCATTTACATGTATTTTCCCCCAAACTGCATGAGACTGGGTCTTTATTTGCCTCTACAGCCATTAATTTACTGGTGATTCATTCTCGCTGCACAGCACAGTGACACTTATTTAAATTGCTCAGAATATATCGCTCGTCCCTAGATTTAATCTCAGTGCAACTCAAGAGAAAACACAGTGCGAGTGAAGTCCTGCTAGGAGAGGGTATTTTATGTATTTTCTACACTGTAACTTTTGTATTTTACTTTCAAGTAAAGTGACTCATCTTGAGTAGAGCATTTCAATAAAATCCTAGCTTTAAGAACAGGATTTATGTAATGCAAGCTCTGAAATAAAATCTGGCTACCCACACAAGGCTTGGTGTAAGATTCTTAAAGAAATACTTTATGAAGTAATATCAGAGAAGTTGGACTATTAATAATGGAGGGAAGGATTTGAATATAGGAATAGATAAAACTGTTTCAGATCTTTTCCACCTTTCATGTGACCTACGAATACTGTAGCTTTGATAATAAGGACTCCAAGCAGGTGGAAAAAGAAGGAGCTGCCTGGCACTTCTAAAGCTCTCAATTTGAAAATTGAATTGTCTGTTTAATTCAAATAAAAATGCAAATGGTGTGGTTTTACTAGAAGTTACATTTTGCAAACTCCAGGAAGTCATTGTGCCTTGCAAGGAATAATTGCATGCAACTCAGTAAAACCAAAACTTTCCAGTTTGATGTTTTCTTCTATTTGCAGATAAAAAAAAAAAAATGCATTAATGAAAAAAATGTTATTTGTGATTCAGAGCATAAACTCTCCTGGTCAAATGATATTAAAATTTGTGTGCATATAGTCTTAAGGTTCAAACAGACACACAGTACAAATAAACAGAAGTAACTTTTTAGATTTTTAAACGAAAGCTTTCAAATAAAAAAGGTGGCTGGAGATTCAGGAAAAGTCTGAACAAAAACCAACAAGGACAAATCCACAGAGAACATCAAAAACTTACAACGGCATGAGGAGGTTAAGAAGGGAATTACAGGAAGGATAAACAGGTGAACAGACAAACTGACAACTGACAGGGGAAGACAGACTATTTATACAAGCAGACTAGAAAATGAGAAAGAGGTGATATTAATGAGGCCAGAGGAGACAATCGAAAAACAACTGCACAATGAGGGGAAACAAAAACAAACCCAGACAAACAAAGTAGTGTTTAACAGAAACTTTTAAATGCAAGAAGAGAATAAAAGAAAAACCAAAGACCCAGCAGTGACCATGACGCAGTGTCTGATTCTTTGATAAGCATAAACATTTTGCAGGCAAAGCTGTGACTCACAGGGTATAATTCAGCAAGAAACAATCACTGAGTTTTTCAAAAATCTGCTAATGAAGGATGTAAGGAAGAAAAAGAATGGCTGCTGAAATAATTAACTGTGGTGCCACACTGTGCAAACAGCTATGGCTGATTTGACTGGCCTCTTCTCCTTGGCAATCCAGAGTTCACTATTCTCTATTAAAATAGCCATTCCAAATTCATGGGCGCAGCATGAGTGCTCAGAATATTAGTCACCTTTTCCTATTTTAAAAAATGTGCTTGAACAGAGCAGGGCCCTAAACGCATGAATGCATTTATGGTAAACTCCATCCTTTCAAGTTCATTATAGTAATGGCACTGACCACCAGCCCATGCAAAGATTTCAAATTATGTTTTGTTTATCATAAAAACACAGAATAATTTACAATATATCATAGAGTGGTTTAACTTTGCACTCAGGATTTTACTTTGATCAAGTTCCACAATATTCCACAAAGACAGTGGTGCTTAAGCAAAAATTCATGTACAATGCAATGCCAATCTGTGAGACAATAACAAGCTATGACATTGCTTGACTACAGTTTAATACACATCTTTTATTGTCTCACTCATATGCTTCTAAAACATCCCTTAGGTGGAAGAAAAAAAAGAGAGTGGTCCTCTTAAAACTATGTTGGCTGTCAGCAGGCTGCCATCTTTATTGCCCTTGAAGTGGCCCAGTGGGACTGAACAATGCCGGGGCTGCGTTCACAATCACTGCTCGGCTCAGTTGTATAAATCCTTTCTTGTTTAGGTAGAGGTTCAGGCTCCCGAGGCCTCCATTAAAGAGCTGCCACAGTGGAGAAGTGTCCCTAAGAACAGGAAACCCATAAGACTTATTGGGGCAACCATACTCGGTGTTCACTACTGTTTAAATATGCTGTTAGTAGAAGACAGAAGAGGGAGACAGTAAGTACTGGACAGAGAGATAAAAGGCTATGTGGAAAACGTAGGGTAGTGGATTGATATAAAGTAGAAGAGGATATAAAAAGGAAAAGAAGCCAGCATAAAAAGAAAGACATTCTTCACAGATGTCTTGTAGCCCCAGTTGAGCAGTCTCTCAGGCTTTTCTCCAGGAAGAAGGTTGTGATGTGCATGAGATGAAAACAAGCCAAACCACTGAGCACCTGTTTTTCTCCGTCCTTCCTTTAACCCTCAGCTCAAAGGACTGAGCACTGCTCCCACAGTAAGTCCTTACAGAACCTCAAAACTTTGGCTACAAGTCTAACTTCAAGTTTCCAATCTCATAATTTTGATATTTCAGATCAGCAAACAAAACATGGGGACCTGTACCGTACACAGTTGTCAACCTTTCTGAAATAGGCAGCCAAGTATTTTCAAAATAATATTCATGTTCACTGTTAACTCCTGGGCTTTGTAGCTGGCAACTATTCAGCAGTGCTTTATACACAGTAATTTGCAGTGTTTTATATACAGCATGCTCTGTAGGGTGTGAGACTTTGGTTTCTGGCCTGTTTTAACATTCTAAACCTTCAACCTATCAACAAACATACAATAAAATACTGTAACAAACAACTATCCATCCATCCATCCATCCATCCATCCATTTGCTTCCGCTTATCCTGTTTAGGGTCGCGGGGGTAACAAACAACTATTATCGCAAAATGCATTTTTTTTCTTAAAACACTGCTAGTTATCCCATTAATAACATCTTAAAGACAACAGATTATTATTTTAAGAAAGGTTCAGTAAATTTGCATATTGCGTAGAATCAAAATATGTTTGCAACTTGTTTCCAGTGTGAATTCACATCAGTACCTAAAAGCTTTTCTTTTCTTTTTTTTTTACTAACCTTTGGTTCTCTGCTATGTAAGAAAAGATTTGTCGTTCCTGTATAGCATCAGACTTTGAGTTGTAGATTGTGTAGAGTCAAACAGAACCCTTCAGAAGATCTATATCACTTTCTGTGCAGTCTCTACACTCTTTAAACCTGCAAAAAAATTCTTCACTGAGGGACAATATCAAAAGTTGTTTATGCTGTTATGATATGTCCACAAGGTGAGTAACTACAAGTATCAGACCAGGGAAACATTTTAAAGTCAAGTGGAAGCACAGCTGAATCTTTGCTGAAAGGTAAGAGCTGCAGCTGTGCCTAGCTTTTACCAAGCTCTGCAGCACTGAACGCCTCCTCAGCATTTTTACTGTAGGTCCATAATCAGACTCTAAAAGCACACATAAAGCAAATTACAAATATTTTTTCTTTACAAAATAATTCAAATCAAAAATTCATAAAGTATTATTACAAGCTCTATTTATAGTACACATGTGACATTTAAATTTACAGGATCACATTTTTAATATGTCCCCAAACAACTGATTGCTACACATTTACTTTCCTACACTTACACATCAAAAGGGAAATAAGAAGGGTCTAAGGTTTCCTGGTCATTTTAGATTGATGAACTGCACACTGTACAGGTCATGATCTTGATACTGAAGATCACAGAGGGCAAATGTAAGCCTGGATAAATTAAATGGATCACATTCCACTTACTGGTTTCTGTGAGCGTCAGCTGTATTTGAGAGTTATTTCTGCCTAAACTTCCTGTCTTTAGGTTGTAGATCATAACCGATATGACTTTTTAAAAAAAAGAGCGAGAGAAAAGAAACTCATCATGCCACTGTGTACAGATGATAGGAATATAGTAACAGCCTTCTGGTAATTATGAGCTATCAGTTGTTATGCTACAGTTTGTTCTTTTCTTTGTATTTCTAGGAGTAAAATGTGCACATACACAGCTCATATGATATCTAGAATTGACATCACTTGAGCACTAAAACTAATCCTTTCATCACTCAGAAATCCCCTCAAGGTGTTTCTGAGAAGAGACTGGGCCACGGGGACCGATGACAGACCAAATAAAATAATGCCTCCGGCCACGGCTGTTCAATACAATCCTAAAAATACAGTTTAATTTGAGTGGCCATCTTAGAATTTTGGCTTGACAGCACAATGATATCATTTTGTGCCCCAAAAAACTCATTGGAGGTAACTCTGGCCTCGAGATATTACTAACAGGTAATTTGTCTCATATTAAACTATTACTGTCTCTCTGAACTTAGCCTTTTAAAAAATGAAGGGACAGTCTAAATTGGATTCACTAAAGTGTGCCAAAAATCTGGAACATTGCTTCTGATCACAAGAGACTTTCTTCAAATAGTAATGTAATATCCTTCACACTTTGATTTATCAGACTGAGGTCTGCTGCATGAGGCTTTAGTCTTGGAGTCTTATATAATTGCAATTAAGAGCCTAGCTTCAAATTATGCTGGCTGCTGTGCTGTGTTCAATGTTCAATTTAAGTATTGTTTTTTGGTGCAGTGGTGCAGTGGTTACCACTGCTGCCTTACAGAAAGAATCTCCTGGGTTCAAATCCACTGGCTGCATGGAGTTTGCATTGTCTCCCAGTGCTGCATCTCTCTGGGTACTCAAGCTTCCTCCCACACATGCATCTTAGGCTAATTGATGACTAAATTGTGTGTGACTGTTTGTCTGACTTTCTGTGTTAGTCCTGTGATAAACTGGTGACCTGTCTGGGGTGTACCCTTTCATCCCATTACAGCTGGGACAGGCTCCAGCCCTCCCACAACTGTGAACTGGATAAGCAGATAGGAAAATGGATTGCTTTAATAAATGTATTTAATTTGAATAACAACTACAAAGCTAGGGTATGTATATTATTCACCATGTTCACCTTCTCAGTTCAGCTCTGATAAAAATCCAGGACACACAGCACCATAACAATATTTTATATTTATAAAATGCTTCACAGCTGGAACAAGACCTAAAAAAGGTCAAAACATGAAAGAAATCAAGCATGGATGGTGTTCAACAGTTTTCTGTAGTGTGTCTCGTGTTGTAGCAATTGGCCTCTGTGCCATCTGGAAACTCCTGCGCTCCCGCATTAATGTACCCTAGAGATGCAGACTTGTGCTTTGGGGTGATCTACAGCACTTACAAAAACTGGAATGGTGAGTGACCAGTCACAACACAAAAGCTCGCCATGCACCAGCAGTGATGATGTCACTGTTGGAACATTCTGCTGTTGCACAGAGATGATGACGGTGAACATAAACTGCCTACGAAGAAGATGGGTGATTAAAAGTTTACTGCAATCTATTAAAGTTGGAGCCAAATGTAGAAGCTGCACAGGCATTCAAAGTTTTTGTCTCATGAAGAGCAATCATGCTTGAAATGCCACTTTTGTTATGGGTCCAATAAATAAGTGAAAACTGGAGCCCAGCACGATTTTTCATTTTTTGCTCTTTTTCGACCAAACAGCTGTCCTTTTATTGGCTTAGATGTGACACTATACGTTTAGTCTGTAGAGTATTTCTATGTTTTTTTCTTGAGCTACCAAAACCAAACTTACATGTACACACATTTGAACATTTTGAAACTCACAACAGTTATTAGATAGATTGTACATTTTCAAAAGCCACTGATTACAACATCCAGTGTGGCAAAGGCAAATATAAATCCTTGTTTGCTGGCTTTAGTGCAAACATAACTGCATCTTAGTGCGTGGACTCGGTAGCCCTTCCTGTCCAAAAAAATGTATTCTTTGACCGTAAAATATAGACCACAGCTTGGTCTGACACAGATACTGTATTCAGTCTGAACTAAAGCAATGGACCAACTAATTGACTGACACTCACATTACCACTACTATGTTGCTACCATGGCTATGAAGCTTTGCACATGAAATCAGAATGAACTTTCACTGTATACTCACCTGAGAGCATACTGTATAGGAGGATGCCAGAGGAAAACAAGTCAGGTTAAAAAAAAGTGTCAGAAACCCTTACAATGCAAAAAACTTCTAATTTTCATTAAGCCAAACTTTTGCACAATGTTCAAATCAATTTTAAGCTAATCAGGCAGCACAAACGTGACCCATACTTGTAGGATCAGTGAAAAATGTGTTACTGTAGACTTTAACAGCCTTGAGCTCAGCAAATTTCAAGCAGTTCTCTAACAGCAAGTCTCCAACCAAGAGGAGCTACAGGCCAAAGAGCACCAATTAAAAAAAAACTGTTAAATGAAGCAAAACTATAGCTGCTATGTGAGAAACAGATCAACTAAGAGAGAAATAAAAAATATTGTTGTGCCATGCTGCTCACAATAGTTAGCAAAAAGGTCGGTGTAATGATTTATAATAAAGAAAACCTTATCCATTCAAATATTCTGTACATTTAACACTCGTGATTAAAAAGAAGTATAGTAAAGCATGTCTGGGGCATATAAAGTTTACTGACACATTACTTGATGTCAAAGACACTCTAAGTCTTTTCTAAAATAAGTGACAAAAGCTCCAGGAAAAGCTGCGGATTTTTCCTCAGATGATAGGAATGTAATGATTGTATTCATCGCCTACTTGATTAGCATCAAGCAGTGTTTACCTTCTGTGACACTTGTTATGTAACAGTGATGTAAAGCATAAATCAGAAGCCATTAGCAGCAGACGAAGTGCCAGGTGACTTATTCCCTGTGGAGCATTTGTGAAAGTTTGGCATGTCCCTCTACAAACTACTTCATCCACATTGTATATAGGCAAAACAATAAATAAAAAATAAAATGCTAAGTGTTTATTGAATTCTTCACCCCCCTTCTCACCTGTAGAAGGGTTCTGAACCAGACTATTGTGTTGATGTCTTCTACATTGTTTCAGCAAAGTGGCAGGAAAAAAAAAACTGGTTCAGGTAACTGCAGTAAATGCCCAGAAGTCACTTTACTCAATAATTATTCAGTTTCTTGGGCACTGTAATGGCAGTTCATTTAACAGAATAACTCAAGGAGCACTTCTAATATTCAGATGTTATTACTTGGCTGAGTGATTATTTGGCTCACAGTGCAAGTTTCAGCCATATGACTCACAACATAAGATTGTGGTCGAATTAGTGAGAGAACAGGCCGGCAAAACCCAATTAAAACAATATGCAAAGAAAACGTTTCATCTACAAGTCTGATACGACACTCAGAAAAACTATATGCAGCACAAATACCTAATGAGACCTTAAGACATAACTTTATATTTTGTAAAGTCAGAAATATTTCTCCCTGGAAAAACAGCTTCATTGTAACACCTAGAGGCAGGATTGCAACAAAATGCTTTGAGCTCCGTTACCACGGACAGTGTTCTATGGTATCAGAGAAGTTCTGTGAAAAGTGCTAACAGCCAATACTGTTGCCCTGACCGAACAGTCAGCAGGTCAAATGTATTAGTGATCACAGCCCATGTTGGAAGCAGGCGCCCTGCATCTGCTGTGCTTGCATCTAGACAAGGATTCAGAAGGACACTGGATGTTTTAGAGCTCACGGACACCCGGCGCTTGGGATCGGCTTTCCTAAAACCATGCTCACACATGCAGACACGCACATACGCCATCATTATTTTTGTTCATCAGATGTACCAGATGGTGTACACACACACACACACACACACACACACACACACACACACACACACACGTACACACACACACACAAACAAAGATATCTCCCTCAGACAAAGTCACGCGAATGCATCCTTCACACAAAAGGTTTTTTATTATCTTTCCCCCTACTCCCCAGAATGCACAATGAGCACACTTGTGCATTGAATTGTTTCCTTTCCCTTTGGGGACAAAGTGGCCATCAGTGTGCTGTCATAACACTCAGGATGCTGCCAGAAGGATTTTGTGAATGGAAAACTGTGCCAGAAAAGCACTAAAGCGGCTTCATTCTTTTACCGATCTGCTGATAAAGGCAGCAGGGAGATCTGAGAAACACCAAAGTAATTTTACTGTATATTCAGTGAGGAAAGGTGGGAGGATCTCAGTGAACCACAACCAAGGTTAACAAACAATACTCCAGATATCACTTCACATATTTTGCACATAGATTTTCATTTTTTATCTGTCCACTGCATGTTGAGCACAATGAATGGATGTTTACTCTTTTTAATATGAATCTCCATGAGTAATCATTTCCAAAATCCTATATAGATTATTTCTATTGTTTAGAAGCTGGTTTTGAAAAACAATCTTACTTCCCACAGAGAATATTTCTCTTTGGTCCAGTAGTTCCCCAACACTCTGGTATTTACCCACAGAGAAAACAGCCACCTTGCTGACAAACCATCTTTATCTCAAAACCTTTATCTAAAGGTGTTTGATAATGTGTGCATTCATGAGCAGTCATTCCTGCTTACCCAAAACCTTACAGAAATTGCTTTTATTCCTAAGAGCTCATTCATATCAACTTTTTCTCTTTGAAATTCTGATTACTGGAATGAAAATGTTACTATTTCAGAACCTATTTTCCAATGTTTTAACCTGTGGGCATTCATGGCCGCCTGCTGTTTTTATCTCATCCTCAGCACACGAGCAGCGATTAACCACCCACATAGAACTTACCATTGCATATGTCAGGGTCCCGGGGTCTTTGTGCTTTTGTGGTTTTGTTTAGTTGGAGTTCTTGGATTTTGCGATTATTTACAGCTTTTCTGTAAGTTATTTTCATTGTCATAGTTTTAATTTGTAATTGCTTGGTTGATATTTGTTTTATTTTTGTAATTCTGTGGGGGTTCCCTGTGTACAGTTTTTATACAAGTTTCCTAGCCGTCCCCATTGTTTCTAAAGCTGCTGCTGCTGCTGCTGCTCTGTGTGTGTGTGTGTGTGTGTGTGTGTGTGTGTGTGTGTGTGTGTGTGTGTGTGTGTGTGTGTGTGTG
>JAVDPK010000980.1:29472-41680 GCA_034780415.1 Cichlasoma orientale | reverse complement strand
AACCCAGAACTAAACACAAAAGGAAATCACAATCAAAGGTGAAACAAAACATAACCAAAACACAAAACACTGGGCCAGCCCAGGACCATGACAGAAAGACTCAGAATCCCAGATCGCCCACAGCCCCCCCACGAGCACCCGAGACCCAAGAGACCACACAGCCCTGGAGAAGGAGGAGGGGAGGTCCCAGCTGGGGTTCTGACTGCCAAAGGGCAAAAGCCCCAGAGAACCAGTGACGACGGGCAGCCGACCCCGCCAGAGGCCGGTCATCCCTGCACGAACCAAGGGAGGGCCCCAGTGCCCCAGGTGCCCAAGAACCAACCGACACTGAGCAGAGGCCCCCTGCGCACAGAAGCAGCCCAAGCCAACCCGAACCACAACCCCCAAGGGAGCGGGCCAACAACCATACCAAAACATCCAGCCTCGTGCCCTGGAACCACCAAGTGCCCACCTCCCGGTGGGAGGCACAGCAAGCCCCAGACCCAGGACCAGCCGTACATGCACACATACACACACACACACACACACACACACACACACACCCTTCTTTGTGTTATTTTCAATTAAGTCCTGTGTACATTCATAAAGGTTATTTTAGTTGAAATGTTATGCTCACTTTGGAAGATGGTTTGTGTATTATTGTGATGCATTAGAAATTTATTTGGGCTATCCTCATTTTTGTCAGAAAGCACATTTAAAAAAATAAATAAACAAATAAATAAAGTACACAAATACTTGTTGCATGCTGACTCTTGTACCTTAAACAATAAAATATTAACACTTTGTATTTTATCTGCTTTATCTGTTTAGTACAACTGTTACGGCCGTGGCGCCGGGTTGTAACAACAACAATTCTGATAAATACAAACACACATACTTGAAATATCATTTTCATACATGTTCTGGCTTCATTGAGTCCGTGTGGCCTCCTCCTCTATTCTTAAACTGGTTCTGTGAATCGACAAAGAGAAGAAGAGCACACCATCACCTCACATCATGGCACAGACAGGCGCACATTCCCAAAAGACGACAACAAAGCAGCTACAACCCAAACACATACACCGCAAACCACAGTACACGGCCAATAATGACCTCACACACTGAGGCACTCTTAATTTACAGTAACTTGCATGGATGTGTACAGTCTTAATACTCATTGGCGAAGCTGCAACAAGCATCTCTGCCCAGGCATGTGGTTCTGATTTTATACTGCTTACATCGCAAATAAAGAGGCAAAATCAAAGCAATGCAAAACTGCAACATGCACATAACATTCACTAAAAATGAAAAATTATTCAACTGACAGAACTAAAGTCATATCTCTGCTGTTTTCGAAGGATCTCTAATCATTTTGCATTTTCATTTTGTCTCTGCAACAAAATAATTAGCAGGCACAGTGTGTTACCCAAGTGAGAGTCCCAGAGTCATTATAATGATCCTTATGGTGCTAAGTCTCCATTTCCCTTTGTCCAATGTAAACCCTCCATTCTGAAACACTTGGATGCACACATGCAAACACAAACACAAACACAGACACACAAACCGAGGATACTGTTGTCTGTAATGTGCAGAGCCAGCAGGCACCCAACAGGATGTCAGCATCCATGTGTAATTAAAGCTCTATGTATTTTGTTTGTAAGGCACCCATCACCAGTGGACACCAGCAAAAATTTTATTGCCATCTCTCATTAATGCAGAAATTCACACAACGATTACAAAGACGAAAATCAGATATGCAAATAAACTTTTTAGCACTGACACACACAAAATTACACATCAGACTTGCAGGCAAAGAAAAGATGCACACACACACACACACAAAATTAAGAGCACCTCAATGAGAACATCATCAGTATGATGATTAAATAAGGAACTGAGTCATGAATAAAAGATTTGACCCACGTCTGAGCAAAAAATCACAACAGAATGATTTCCGACATCAGTGAGGCCAAGATCAGTGTGTGCACAATTTCCACTGTGCTTCAGCTCGCCCTTTCAAGCAACATTCTCAACTCCACAGCAAGCCCCTGCATTTCCAAAACAAGCTTTGTCTCCCCTTTCAAGTTTGACATAAAAGAAAGACAAAAGGGGAAGAGGAGCACCAGAGAAGCCTCCAGTGAGAACAAGAGACTGCTCTCTCATTTCTGTAAAGTCTTAAAGATTTCCCTTCTGTAAAGCTTGTACCAGGGTGAGAAGATGCCTCTATGGTTCTGATATCAGCCAGTGTTGAAAGGCTAATACGCATCCATTCCGCTAATCTTTAGAGCTCCCCTTTTTCTTCTTTTTTGAGGATATGGCACACAGTACCACTAACACTTCATGGTAGCTGAAGCCAAATGCTGCAGATGGAAAATGCACTAATTGAGTAATGTGCAAATGGATGTTACAAAGAGATAGACTGAGGAAATTGCAAAAGTGAGAAACATCAATTTCCAGACCTTCTCCTTCAGGGTGTTTGCAGTCTCGTAGGAATCGTACTACATAATCCCTGAGCTACATGCAGTGGGGTGATTTAGTTTGGGTGGTTACAGTCTGTCTGTTGCTTGGTTCCCCACATTATTCCATAATGCCTCCTAAATATGACAGGAAAATTACACATGTTTCAGCTGCAAAATTAAAATTAGCAACATAGGTGACTTCTGTTAACACTATACAATGCAGATAATGTAATATTGTCCTACAATCACATCTGCATTCCCTTATGTTTTATTGAGAATTAAGCACACTGGTAGATGTGTCAGCAGGCTTCAGAAAAACTCATATTTACTGCCTCACAACAGTGAACAGGTTTCTACACTTTTTCTCTCATTTTTTTTCCTGCAAGCTTCAAAGGCATCAGCATAAGACATCCCAACTCCCCAAGAGATGTAAATCACCACTGTGAAAAAGAAGCAGAGAATAAATATAGTGTATATGATTTCTTGGCATCCTGAGTGTGATAGGTACGTGGTTGGAAAATAAACTGCTCTCTATTATGTACAAATGCTAGAAATTAAAATAACACTGGCATGCCATACCATCCTACTGACCCTATGAGGCTGTACAGATGTTGCATTATACCATTCATCTCAGAGTGATGAGTGATTCATTCTGTTGCTCAGAAAAGCAAGGAAAAACAGGATTTGTTTTGCTTCTTAGCAAATTCCAACTGGGAAATTCTGACTTTTGACTTAAGCTGAAATGTACAAGCTCATTAGCTTGAGTGCTGCCATGCTTCACTTTAACTTCTCATGTTGGTTTGGTGTGTTAGCATGCTAGCATTGGCTGAAACAAGAATTACTCTTTTCAAAATCTTCAACTTACCATCAGCACAACCACCAGTGATTGCCAATATATTTGCTGACGTGTGTAACACAACTTTCTCACACCTAGACACACACATCTAGAAACAGACAGATAGCTTACCTAGAATAGATCTCCAACATACTCCATTGTTTAAAATTAGGCTACATACTGCCCCCCCCCACACACACACACACATACACACACAAAAAGTAAAATAAATAAAAGTCATCCTGTGATGAGCTAATAGACGATATATTGGCTCAATTACCAAACCCTAACAGGGATGTCAGTTTTGCTGGAATTTGGTTGAAAACCAAAGTATGGAACAGATGGAAAAAAACCTCTGATGGTAGAGCTAGATGAAAGGGGAATAGATCGCCAGAGGTATTACATACTTCCTGGATGCAACTAAAATCTGTGGACCAATTTCTGTGGCAATTCTTACACCCAGATGTTTACATTTTGTTAAAAATAAAAAAATTGTTTACAATAAATGTTGGACAAAATTTCACATCAAGAGTTCATTGTGACAGGGAGGTTCCTTTAAATCCTAAAATGTGCATTTTGAATATCTATCCGGAAGAATTCGCTATTTCAAATAATCTAAAATCCCTACTTAATGTTTGCTTTTTGGAAGCTAAACGTTGTATTGCGACCTCATGGAAGAAAGATACACTATGTGGAATTGCACAGTGGATTAAAGGAATGTCTTTGTACTTTGCTCTTGAGAAGATCAGCTACTTCACTAAGAATAAGCTTGATAAATTTTGGACAATTTGGGCTGTCTTTTACACTTGGCTGGACCAAAATGATATTCAACTTGACATGTGAAAGAGATCTTGTCATATGGTCAGTTGGTAAGTTGATCTGTATGCTGATTGGTTTGTTGGTAGGTCTGCTTTTTTTTTTTTGTCTATCTGGGGGTACATTTATGTTTATGTATACATGTATAATTGAGCATGTTTTCTTGCTCTTGTTAAAATCAATAAAGAGATGTTTAAAAAAAAAAAAGGAGTTCATTGTGACCCAAAGAACTGGACTAACCAATTCTATACGGCCAATCTGGATAAAAACCAGGCTCTTGCATGTATGAAACTGTGGCTGTAATTTCTAACCTTGAGTAAAGGGCTTCGAGCATCCTATCTGCTGCGTCATGTATAGAATGTCTTTGCTGCGATGTTTACTGGTGTCAGGTTCACTCAGGCCAAGCTCATTAATCTGCTCAGCTGCAGTGCTATGGGCTGAGAGAACGGATAGACAGAAAGAAGAAGGGGAGAATGAAAGTGAGATGGAACAAAGAGGGGATTTTACAGAATTTAGGGGCCAGCTAGGAGACAAAGCACAAAGAGAGAGGAGGGATGACAGATACTTCAAACAGGACAGAAAGAATTAGACTGATAAAGAGATAGAGGACGAAGAATAAGAGCGTAAGAGCATTCAGAGTAAGATTTGTTTACTATAAGCTGAGGCTCCTTCAGATGCTGCTACACAAGAAGTCCAATGACACCACAAAGACAAATGCTTAAAGTGTGCTGGCAAGTTCTCCTTTTACTACCATTTATGCATCACATGCTGCAGGCTGACGTCATCAAATGCCTCCAGAAAAATGTGCATGTGCAAAAATCAGCATTAAATATTTCCTTTTGTCACACATATGCTGAAAGCCAAAATCGATGTAACCTCAACTGTAAACACAGAATTTCAGCCACCCTCCTCATAGTCAGTATTAGAAATATGAGGTGCAATCAAGAAGACCCAAACCTATGCCCAGAAAACTAAAAACTCTACTGTATTTAAATATGGCTGTTATCCCATTCAAGGTCAGAAAGAGACTTCCAGGGAGTGATTCAAACACAGCAGGAGCAGCTGCTAATGGGGACTACCCTGGAGGGGAAAGGAGGCAAATTTAAATCAGGTAGAATGTTTGATTTTCATAGTCACAATCACTTTTTGCTCACTCCTTATACATGTACAAGTTTTGGGTAGCCAGTAGGAGATTAGCTCCCTGAAAAGCAACCTAAGCGTCACCAAGCGCTACAAAATTGGTGTTTATGAGTATCTCAGTTTTGAATGTAAAAAGATCCTTCCCTGTTTTCAGTTGAATGAATGAACAGCATAATCAGAGTTGCCCTAACTTCACTGGAGTCCTTCACATTAGTGTCATGGCCAGCACCCAAAGCTCCAATATGAAAGCACACCAAAGCTCTGAAGGCTCATCTCATGTTATTAAGCAGGTTTCTAAATAACAGAAATCAGAAAGCCAAGTCAGCAGGTTGGCATATAGCTCGCAGTGAGGCAGATAAGCAAGTGTTCTGTTTTAAACACATCCTACTTTTATTCTATATTAAGCCTTTACCTGTTAGAAATAAATCTACTTAGAAGGCCAGAATTTCCAGTCTGGATTATTGCAAGCCATTAGGTGAAATTTAGATCCTGTAACTATATGTTCAACACTATATCCCAAACAGACCTGCATGCTGGGTTGTTCTTTTAGCACCTCTGAAGGTGCTACGCGAAGCACCATGAACTGTGATGTGAGAACAAGGCTATCAACAGTTTTTCATTATCAAGATGTCTAAAAATAAAGACAGAACACATTTTTAAATGACTCATTTAGATCCTTTTTTCTACACTTGGGAGCTTCCGAATCCAAGCACAATTCTGTTATCTCCAGCTGACAGATCCACTGAAAGCTCTGATCAAAGACATTGTGACAGGAGTGACAGCATTCATGCATGTACCAGCTGATCTGATGTGCAAACGTTTGCAGAACGCACAGTCCAAATTCAAGGTTGGTTGGTTGTCTATTGACCCACTAAGGTCTCAGAATTTTGGTCAGGGCTGTTCAATTAGGGCAAAAACCATAATCGTGATTATATTGGTCAGTAGTTGTAAACTCAATTATAAGATTACAACCCCCCAGAACCAGTAAGAGTATTAAATGATAAGAATAGCATTTTAAAAAAAAACCCTTAGGAGCAATGCTAGTGACAGGGCTCTAGGGATGACGATGTCATTCCACCCCAAAGCACCTACTGGGTTCACTCCCATGACATTTTGCACAGACATTCAGATAATGAATCATTATGTAATCACCTTGCTCTTCCACTAGTGTCACCAGGAGGTTTATATTTGTGGGTTTCAGTGAAATATCTTGATGGAATGCTATGAAATATTTGACTTTTTATTATCAGAATTAGTATTATGGTGGTGTGGTAGTTAGAATTATTGTTCTAACTATTGGGATAGGCTCCATCCCCACCATGACCCTAAATTGCATAAACGGAAGAAGACAGATTAACTTTTAGCATATAAATACATTTAGAATTCTAAGTGCTTTGACTATAGTTTGTACCAGTATGAAGGTCATTTATAAACTTGACAAATTCATATTTAATTTTTTGTTCTTATGTTCATGATTTTAGTGGGGAACCTTTGTAGTGAAGACACCATAATCAGAAGAAGAGGCCCTTCCATGTATTAAAACAAAATGTTTCAATACCTATTAATAAGTGTCTACAAGAGGAAAATAATACAAGTGCAGGGAGACCACTTTGGAGACAACAGCAGCCTATTTCAATAATGCATTTACAACGCAAACAAGATGAGCTTCTTCCAAGTTGTGCATTTAGCTTCAAAACAGCAATCCTAATTATATTAGTGAGTTATCCAGGACCTGACTCAGTGCCAGGTGACTGAGCCACTTAATCACAGTGATGAGGTACATTTCCCTGCATCAGTGCTATTCTATCATTCATCTGGCTTTCAATCTCTGATATACATATTTTAGTGCACAGGAATATTAATTTAGATCAAATGGCCCACAGCATTTCTCTAAAAAAAAATAACTGGCTAACTTCTACATGATATATGCTAAACTGTGTATTATGTTGAGCTTTGAGTGAATTTGAGTGAATAGCTTGTATTTTCATAGAATAATCTCAAAATGTAACTCTGTGGTTTGCGAGCCACTGGAGAATTCATTCTGCTGTTCTGTGTCGAGACACTGATTATTAACAGTGCTAGACCATGGCTGTTTAACCACTCTCCTTGACTACATAATTCAAAGGCATCCAGGGTATATCTGCCAAACAAAACGTAGATCCAAATAACCCCTGTATTTGCACGCCTCTTTAATTACAGTGATTAATTCAGAAGTGGAAAGAAGCTAACACAGATACTCACCAGCTAAGGCTAAATTCAAGCCAGAGCAACACTGTCAATATTTTCCAGGACAAAATTAACTGATTGATTAGAATAATTATCTTTAAAAGCAAAAAGACACGTGAAGGAAACCAACAAACCACAGTAATCACAAATTCAATAGCAGTTTAATAGAAACTCTTCCTTTTTAATGCATAGTTCAGATGCATGGCAGTGTTTCAAACATCAAGATATTGCAGATGGGAGGAAAGTTTTATTTCCACTGTTCAACCAACAGTGTGATTCACTGATTTTCCTTTTACCAATTTTTGAAAAGTAAATGCCTGTCCTACTATTTTATTAATTTGAACAATCACAGCTGTACAGGTGAGTAGTATGGATAAAATGCTATTATTATTATTTTTGTAATACTGAATGAAGAAACGATTCATCCTCTTATTGATGGGGATGGGGGTGACTCAGCAGGTAGAGGACATCTACTTATTGAGGGTTGGTGAATCGATCTGTGCTCCTCCTCCTCACAAGCTGTCCTAAATAAGTACCCCAAATTACTCCCTCGGGTTGGGGCAATGCCTTGCATTATAGCTTGCCACCATCAATATGTGTTTGTGGCTAAACCTAGCCACGGGGGGCCACAAGCTAGTGTACTTCTAGTGCTGGAGCCCAGATAACTGGGGAAGGTTGTGTTAGGAAGGACATCCGGTGTAAAAACTGTGCCAAATCAAACACGCGGATGAAAACGCTGTTGGCCAACAGGGTGCCAATGGAAACTGTGCTACTGATGGCCAAAGACAAAGGAAGATGAGAGGTGCTACCCTGGTGTAGTAATCAAAATAGAGTAGGGGTAATCTTGAAGGAAGAGTATGTGAATAGTGTTGTGGAGGTGAAGCGTGTCAGACAGGATCATGAGTTTGAAGCTGTGATGTTGAATGTCTCACAGTTTGGATGTCAGTTTAAAGAGAAAGAAGAATTCTGGAGTAAGCTGGATGAAATGGTAGAGAGGTGGAGGTATCCTCTGGAGAAGAGGAATGAAAGTCAACAGAAGCAAGACAGAATATATGTGTGTGGATGAGAGGGAAACAGGTTAACAGTGAAGAATTCAGGAGCCCAGTTAGTAAAGGTGTACAGATTTAAGTAGCAGGGCCAACCATCGAAAGCAACAGAGAGGTGAAGCAAACCTTTCTGAAGCAAGGTCCGGGTGATGCTGAAGCATACTAACGGATGCAGTACGAGTGCTGTGTGTACACAAAACACGGCGTCGGCGGAGGATTTCAGCTTTCTGGGCTATCTCCAAAAGTTGCCGAAGTCACCGGAAAAAGTCGCTAAATTTGTTGCTTTTTCGGGAAAAAAGTCACTAGGGGGGCCTGAAAAGTCACTAAGTTGGCAACACCGAGCTCCTGGGAACTTATGTGAAATAGGAAGCTCGAAATTGTCATTTGTGCTCCCCTTTCCACTTCTTCCCCCTCGCTTTAACGCTGGTCGCCATTTTGCATTCTGTAGCCATGCGAAATCAAATGTGAGCAGGGCTGTTGCGAGATCACGTGTGCACAGTGTGAATGAAACTGGCCGTCCCCGCTGACAGATTGCAACTTGCGGTGAAATAATACTATATGCAGCGATCTAGCGAGAGAAAACAAATCAGTCTGGTATTTGTGACGGGGCAGAGGGCTGCTAATTGCAGTGATAGAAGAGTTCCAACATCAAAGCGGTGAAATTCTCAGCCCAGCACAAGATGGCCTCAGCATGGCGCAGCGCCGGGCGATCAACCACTGGCTAGAACCCTGAGTGGATATACTGGACGAAGGATGTTGAAGACAGAGCTGTCAGGAAAACCACTGGGAAGAGTGGATGTAGTGAAGAAAGACATGCAGAGGACTGGTGTGACAGAGCAGGGTGCTAGGGACAGGGTGAGATAGAGGCAGATGATGGTGGAAACCCCTAAAGGGAGCAGCCAAAAGAAGAAGAAGAAGAAGAAAAAAAAGGAATAGGGTAAAGTGAATAAAAGAATAAATTCAGTCCATTTATGTTTGAGTTGCAACACTGGTCAAAGACCACTAAAGATAAAGGGACTGATGTAGGTAACAGTAAAGATAAGTTTCTGATGTGATACAAATCTCTAACTGTATGGTTATGGTAGACCACTCTGAGCACAGTGTTTCTAAACAGCTGAATTCAGCTGAACCATTGCCTTTCTTTCCATCATCTTGCTCAAGCTGAACAAAATCTTCAGCAGCCTGTAGAGAAGTGAATTTTGGACACAAAGTAACTGAACATAAAATCCAATTAACTGCACAGCCCTACATGTGCATTAGGTTACTCTCCTCTGCACTGTCAGTGCTACCTTTAAATTCTTGCTTTTTTAAAACTATCTCAAACCTCTGCTGATAAGGTCCACTAACAACAGGTGACCCCAATCTGATCTTCGCGTTCAGCACCTTCCACCTTCTCATCACAGCAACCATTTACCCTTTTCTTAATTTTCTGCCTGCAGAAAAAGCTCTGTGTATCAATCATTAGTTGAGGCTTAAACATTTGTGGATGTAAGATGACTGTGAATATTCTGAAGGGCACAATCTTGTCAGAAGAACAGGACAAATTAATGAATTTGGGTCTCCTTGTGCTTCAGTCTGATCAGACTCGTAGGCAAGCCTGGCCAACAGATGGGCAAAGTCAGCGGTCCATGTTAAAAAAACAGGACACCTTCACCGTCTCCTATTCCACTGCAGGCTCTCTTCACATTGAGATATTCCTCCTGTTATGGAGGTTGTATCACTCATTGTTCCCCAAAGATGCGATTTCACTCTAACAGCAGCTGTTAAAGGTGTAGGCTAATTGAGCTAAATAGAGAATGTGACCACTGGGCCCCATGAGGGCCCTTTATTCTGGGCCACCTTTGTAAGGTGGGCCAGGAAAGGACAGCAACCATCCACTCTCATTTTCCTTGAGCCCACAATGATGTCATTCTGCACTAAAGACACTGTAATGTACTTTATGCTGACGAAAAATGAAGTGATCACCAGTGTTTATTTAGCTTTAGAGATGCTTTGTGTAAAACATAATTAATAGAGTTTCCTAAATGCTGTGTTCACACATTCTGATGCCAGCAAATAAATGGCATTGTTGTCGTTGTAAACAATAGATGATTGATTAAGCCGATGATCCTATTTATGTCTCCATTTAGACCAGTTGTGCTTCATCAAGGGCCCCACAGTGTGAAATAATGGTGTATGTCATTATTTCCCATGCTGGAAATAATGACATACGCCAAAAGAGAGCTAATCCTTCTCAATACAAGCTCCACTAGAAATTAGGCATTCTGTCTCTGCTGTGTGCTTTCACTTGCTGAAAGGATGGGCTCAGCATATCTTGACAGCCAAACACTTTGAATCACACTTGGGGAAAAAGAGCTGCTTAGAAGTCAAAGGGGAAAAAGTGCAGGCTGCAGAAAAAGCACAAGACACACCATGTGACCAAAGGCAAAAACCTACACGGTGCTTTGCTTGTTAAATAGTAATGTTAAAACAAAGGTAATTTGGCAAGCTGGTCAAAAGTCAAATCAACTACAAAGAACTCCCTTTTCTCTCAAGATGAATATGTAGCAAGCTACTGGGGATAGGCTCAAAGTCACCATCATCTGACTGAGTACTCCCCAACATGCTACTGTAAGAAAATACAATCACCTCACTGAAAAACATTCATGTTACTCCCCACTTGTTGGTAATGCTGATTTTTATTTATTTTTTTTACAGGCAGGAAAAGACCTGAGGCTGACAAAATCCCCATTTTATCTGTCCCCTGAGCACTGCCACTTTAAGTTGTTAGATGCTGAAAGCCTTGCTTTGCCTTTGCTGTCAGATCCTAGAAATGAGCAGGTGTTGATGGCCTTTCTGTGCTGTCATCTCTAATTCAGCACCGCTGGAATCTCTTCCAGAAAGAGGCATCAAACGCACATCCAGCAAATCAAAGACCAGGTTAGATGATGCACAAATCATACTTTATAATGATGCACCAACACAAAAGACACAAACATACTCGCTTGATTTACAAAGGAGTTAAAACACATTAATCACTTCCTCTTCCTCCTGCATTCACCCACATATAAACAAACTGTGAGCTTACTGACTCTAGTCACGTCTTGCCTTTATTCACGCCAATATCCATCCATTTATTTTCTTCCACTTATCCTTTTCAGGGTCGCAGGGGGACTGCAGCCTGTCCCAGCTATCATAGGGTGAGACGCAGGGTACACAGGGTACACCCTGGATAGGTCACCAGTCTGTCGCAGGGCTAAAACAGAGATAGATAACCATTCACACTCACACGTATGGGCAATTTACTCCAGTTAGGCTAATTAGTGATTGGTGATAATCTCACTAACTGCATGTCTTTGGACTCTGGGAGGAAACCGGACTACCTGGAGAAAACCCACGCAAACATGTGGAGAACATGCAAACTCCACACAGACAGAGGGAGAACAAAGGCGCCGGCGAGGTGGTAGATTCATCCACCAGTGCTAACCACCACAGCACCATCCTGCTCCTTCATAGACATAAACAGACTTTATTGTAATTACACCGTACAGTGCACATTAGAAAGAAATTATGTTGCTATAGGCTCGGAGTACATTCAGAGGAACAGCAGCAGTGAAACAGTGTAGTGCAGGGTACAAATAAGCCTACAACAAAAAAATAAAATAAATGTGTGTGTGTGTGTGTGTGTGTGGTTGTGTGTGTGTGGGTGTGGGGGTGGGGGGGGGGGG
>JAVDPK010000980.1:0-18430 GCA_034780415.1 Cichlasoma orientale | reverse complement strand
CCCCCCCCCCCCCCCCCCCCGCGAGCTGAGGAAGTAACAGATCTGGGCATGGTTTAAAATCTGGACAAGCATTTGTTTATTTATTTATTTTTAGAGACTGTTCTTCATTTCTTACAAATATTTTCCTACTTGAGATTTACTTTTTTTGTGGATGCATAGAGGTTTTTTTCTTCTTCTTCTTTATAAAATGGCCTAAAGATGAGTTTTGGAAAGTGTGATGTGCTCTTGTGCCTATTTGCAGGCCAACTATAAATAGCCCGGGAGCCTACGCATGCTCATGTTTGATTGGAAATTGCAGTGCCTTAAGCCAGTGCTGTGGGCTATCTGTCAAAGGAAGGAATGAAACTTCTGTATGGTGAGTTAACTGTATAAAATAGACTGCTGAGTGTTGTTTATGTAACTGCTGGATAAGAGCGTGCAGAAGTTGTAAAGTATATCTTAACTACCATATGTTGTGCTGATGAATTGTCTTTTTACTGTAAAAAAAAATTACATATTTAATTTGATTTTCGTTCATGTTTCCATTTGCTTTTTATGAACTTTGTTCTCTTTAAGTTTGAATTCATCTCTTGACAACAAAACAATATCTGGTGGAAAATGACTTCACGGAGGACAACAGCACACTCCTCTAATGGGAATGGGAGGTCAAGCAATGGGGAAGATGTCAATGGGAGCAGCCGGCTTGGTGGTTGCAGCTACCTCTCTAATGTGAGACCAGAAAACAGGTACAGAATCCAGACTAACTCAGGGTGCTGTCCTTCCACTTGAACCACCGTGCGCTATGTATGATCCCAGCATGTATTTATTCCATAATATATCTATAATTCAGGCTTTTTGCTAACCTGAGATGAGGATGTGTTGCCTGGTGTTTCTTTGTTTGTTGTTGCCACGGACAGCAGGGTTTAAATAAACTGCTGATTAAGAACACAATCTCAGCTATGCACCATTGGCCCCTTTTCACATCAAGCATACATGACAGCGTCTGCATGGGAAGATTTGTTTATAGCACAAGTAGGTGTTGCTCTTTAGGTCTTCTTTTTCATTAATCTTGTGCAATATTTAGTAATAACAAAAACTGCTGTTCCTTTTTTTTTTGTACTGTTCACTTCAAGCCAGAAACATTACCAACTGAATATAAACAATAAATGAAATGTAAAAAGTGATATTCAGTGAAGCATAACAGTATCATTTAACTGTCCGCTGATCTCACACTTTAACAGCGAGCATTTCATTCATATATTCATATTTCATTCATCATAGCATTCTTCCACGTGCTATAAAGATTCAAGAGCTTTGAATCGTTACATTTTTCATGCAATTAATGTGAGTTTGTGTTCAATGTACAGCAGTTTTTTAACGCTGACTACAGCAGTGAAAGATCACAAGAAAGACTTTGTTTTATTTTAAAAAAGAATACTTTGAGCTCTTTGTTTTAGTTGCTTCTAATTCAAAATGCACAACATTTATTCTCATCCTTCTTAGCAACAGCAGACGTGACTGCTATCACATGGATTTGTTTGTTTTTTAATTCTTGTTACAGAAAAAAGCATTTTAATCAGACTTTAATATAAATAATTTATTTGAGAGTTAAGGGGTGAAGAAAAGCAACCCACATTGTATATTGACTTCAGTTCTTTTGTCCATAATTTTATAAAATTTTGAGTTTGGACATTCTTTTCAATGGCACAAAAATAGTCAAGCCAACATTTATGGATAAAAACAACTGCAATAAGCAATTATCTCATTTGTATTTTTAAAAAAATGTGTAAAGAAATATGAATCCAGATTAGCACTGTGACTGACCAGCTCCATTTTCTTGCACAGGAGCACACTCTGCAGTGTGATTGCCCATTTAACTGAAGAAACTCAGCCCTCCTTTGAAATTACCCTGAAGTCAAAAGCTGTTTCCGAAAATTCCACCGTGAAGTTCTCCTGTGTGGTTACAGGTGAGCATTGCCTGCTCCATA
This sequence comes from Cichlasoma orientale, assembly GCA_034780415.1. Taxonomy (NCBI): domain Eukaryota; kingdom Metazoa; phylum Chordata; class Actinopteri; order Cichliformes; family Cichlidae; genus Cichlasoma; species Cichlasoma orientale. The sequence continues at coordinate 16,463 of JAVDPK010000980.1, read as the reverse complement.
CATTTGAGTGACTTAACTGAATACTTCTAGAAATCATCAGTTGGCAGCTTGAACATCTGGAAAGTCACCATCAGTGCTGAAAGGCATATGCAGGTTTTAGAGCAACTTGTGCTCCCATCCAGATGGTCTTTTTCAGCATATTTCAGCAAGACAATGCTAAACTGCATACTACATTTATTACAATAGCATGTAGTAGAAGAGTCTGGGTGCTAATTTGGCCTGCCTGCAGTCCAGACCATTCACCACTTGAAAACTTTTGGTACATCATGAAACAAAAAAATACAACAAAGAAGACCCAGGACTGTTGAGCAGCTAGAATCCTATGTCAGAGGAGAATGGGACAATATTCCTCTGCCAAAAGTCCAACCACTGGTTTCAGTTCCCAGATGTTTATGGACTGTAGTTGAAAGAAGAGGGGGTGCTACACAGTGCTAAACATCGCCCTGTCTCCACTTCCTTGAGATGTGTTGCTGCCATCAAATTCAAAATGAGCCAGTATTTTTCATGAGATAATAAAATGTTTAAACATTTGACATATTTTCTATTGTGTATAAAATACAGGTCTATGAAATTTGCAAATCATTGTATTCTGTTTTCATTTACATTTTACACAAAGTTTTTGGAATTGTGGTTGTAGAAATTCTTTAAAATTCCCTGATGGCCTGTTATTTTCCCTTCCACTGCATTTTTTTTTAATTAGGATACCCGGCCCCTCAGGTTACGTGGTATAAAGATGACATGCAGTTGGACAGATACTGTGGACTTCCTAAATATGAAATATTCCGCAATGGACAAAATCATTCCCTGCACATTTACAAGTATGTATATTTGAAAAAAACTGTTTGCTGATCACACACAACTTCTCAAAAAAAACTTTTTTTTATTGTAAAGTAGTCCATAATACAGATAATAAGAAAAACTCTTAAATAAGAGCTTTTACAACTAAACTCTTTGATATGATGTTTTTCATTTCTAGGTGCACTGTGGAGGACGCAGCTATATACCAGGCTTCAGCCATCAACTGTAAAGGCATTGTGTCCTGCTCTGGGGTTCTGGAGGTGGGTGAGATGAACGAGTTCAAAATCCACCAGCGGTACTTTGCCAAGGTCAAGCAGAATGCTGAGAATAGACGCAGGGAAATAGAAGGGAAAGAAAACCAGGAGCCGATGCGAACCATCAGTCCCGACCGTACACAGAGGAAACGCCGTTCAACAATGGAGGCCTTTCTCAGCACGCCAAGCTCCATGGAGGATGAGGGCAACGAGGAGAACCAAACAACTGTTACTCTAGAGACTAAGGCCAGGTTACAGGAGGCCACTGAGGAGGAAGCTGAAGAAAAGCAAGTCCCAATCACTAATGGAGTAGTGTCTGGTTTATCTAAGGGGCAGGCCATTAATGACAATGGCAGTAAGGGTGAGACATGCATAAATGACTCTGCCCAGAAGATTTTTACCACACACCAACCAAAACCTCCCTTTGTCAAGAAGAAGATTAAAATTTCCAACAATGCAAAGGTTGGAAAAGCAGATGCTCTGGGAGAGAGGGTGTCTGCGTCTGGGCAGAGAAGGCTGAAAGGTGAGACATCAGCCTCTGTAGCTCCAGCCTGTAAAGAGGCAGTCCGGACTCAGGGGAATTCAGACGAGATTATGGAAGTAGAGGATATTTCTAGTTCATCAGCTGCACATTCAGAAGTGAAAAACGTGATAAAAGAAGATCAGAAATCAGCAGCACAGGTAGCAGCGCTTCCTCAAAGGCCTTCAAAGGATAAAAATATATGTACAGAGGTAACAGGAGTTTCACAGAAAGAACAGCTCACTGTCTCAGTGCCCCCTGCTGCGCTTGCATTTTCAAGTCATCCTGGGTCAAGAACTGAAGGTGAAAATGCTGGCAAATACAAGAAGAAAGCTGGAAACAAAGATACAGAAGAAAGTTTGAAAATGCAAGAGCAAATCCCTTACATTACCTCAACACAGCCACAGTCAAGTGCTAGATCAACACTCCCAAGCATATTAAAAGAGGACTTTCACACAACAACCATGGATTTTGATTTGAAGTCAAAAGCTTCAGCGGATGGATTTTTATCCCACAAACACATTGAGTCAGTGGATGCATCTTGTGACAGTAGGACTGCTTTATCTCAGCATCCATGTGAACAGGCTGGACACCAGCTGTCTGAGAAAGAAACAAGCCCCAGCCAAAAAAAGGTGCCTGTGTCTCAAGTACCCCTGCCAAGTGAGGTGAGGGAACCTTTTCGCATGAGCTCATGAGTGTTTTGTGCTGCCAGCACCAGTCCCATCAGTAACACAAGAATCCCAGAGTTATTTATAGCTTTTACAAGTATCTCCCGCTGGGTCACAAGAATTAAATGACGCACATGTTGACAGTTACAACAGGTATACTGATGTAGTTCATCTGATATTCTTTATATTTTAAGATTTAAGGTCTGAAATTAAGTCTTTGCGAAATTTTTAAGAAAAAAATATTCAATTACTCTTGGTAATGTTATTATATGAACTAAATAGCTGAGCTATAACGTATTATTCAGTAAGCTAGACGTCCTGGCAGATGGATTTTTGGTTAGCGGTTTCCAAATATTTCCTGTCAGATATCTCACTGCCATCTGTAGCTTAATATCATTCAAAGTTGCATCAGTCTTCACGTCCCGCTCTTTCGACTCTTCTCAAGAAAAAAAAAAAAAAAAAGTAGAGGCATCCTCTAAAATTTTGAATCATTCCTTTACATTGCAATTGAATAGATGCTGTTGTGACAGAGACCTAATTGTTAATTTGCTGCATTTAAAAAAAAGGAATTCTTGGCTAGGACACAAAATTCTCACTGCTTGTCAGTCTTTATGCTGCTTATGCAATCACACAAACTTCGGCTGCATAACTGAGCACTTACAACTGAGACAAAAACACGGAATGGCTGAAGCACCACTTAAAATAAGTTGCATTCCTTTCCGGCCAGTCTTACATGCAAAATAGCAACCTTCATTTTGAACAGGCCACCCATGTCAGACTTAGAAAGAGGGTAAGAGAAATTTAGCAGAAAGAAAGAGTGATGCATAATTCTTCTGACTGTATAGTGTATGATTTCAAAAGCTTTATATTTAAGACTAAAGGCTGTTTCTTGAGGCATAATATAGGTTAAAATACTGGACTCTATTGGGTCATATTATGGCTTATGTTGTCCATGATCCAAAAACATGTGACATAATTAAAAGAAGTAATTCCACTCATAAGGAGACTTTAAGAATTGATAGTCAACAAACATGCTTTTGTGCTATGCTTATGTTTTACTTTATTTACTGTGTGTAATTGATATCACGCTACTTTGCAGTTTTCCAGTATATTGGCAATAAAGTAGTCTATTGAATAATAAACAATACTTCCTAGCCTATAATCAATTCAAGAATCCAACTAAAACTCATCGACAGCCATGTAAATTTGTTCGACACTATAACTACACCTTTTCTCCAGTTTGTAAATTTCCTTTTGCACTAAGGTCTTCCAGTTCCTTTCCCTGCTTGTTGCTGGCTACACTGTTGCTGTTTTTAAAAATTACATGTGTTTATCCATGACCAGCATAGCCAGGGATAAGGGAATATGTATTTACAGCTTGGAAACCTATGTTTGTATTATGTCCCAAGGTTACACAGGATCCCACAAAGATGATCCGGAATGATGCACCTGTCAGCCTTGAGCTACCAGCAGACCGGTGTATGGTCAGCTCGCAACAACAAAAGACTCCAGTAGAAAGGCCGACCATGACAGATGACATCCAAACCCCTTTTTTGCACAGTGGTTTTAAAACAGACATTGACACAATGACACAAGACACATGGGATCATTCCAGGGAATTAAATGAAGTCCTTTTTAAAAACATGCAGAAGTCACCCCTTGAAAGGCCTGTTGGTGGTGAGAGCACCTTAGGGTGTAATATTTCACTTAACATCCTGCAGAGCCAAGTTGATCCAACTATAAAAACCATTGAAGAGACAGAAATACAAGCTGATGAGAAGGTAGAGGTCACTAAGTTGTTGGTACAGGATGACAGTGATGCCCCAAATGAGAAGATAGTTGAGATGGAAACTGAAACCGCTGCTGTGCACACGACCGAACAAACTAAAATAGAAAAGAACAAAGATAAAGACGCTGGAGGAATCATTGTAGCTGCACCTTATAAGGAAACTGAGCAGAATGAGCACATATCAAAAGTGGTGGAGAAATCTAGTTCAGACTCACAAAACTTGAAGGCAGATATATATGACACCTCTCCCTCGCTCTTAACAAAAACAACAGAAAACACAAACTCGGTGGGATACATCAAAGGCTTTCAAGAAATTTCAAAACCTGAAACAAAAATCATTTCTGTTGCTGAACTTTTAAGATCGCAAATAAAAGCTCTTGACTCCACATTAGTGAGTCCAGTGTCCGTCACACCATCCCATGCTAACTTACTACACAACCAGAGTGCAGCAACAGGAGCATGCCAGGGATTAGTGCGTGACAGAAAACTGGAGGTGAAAAAGCCAATGCCTGACATGGAAAATAAGAAAGGTATTGACCAAACTCCCCCCACAACCATAAAGGCAACACTTATGGAGGTTTATCAGCAACTTTATAAAACTGACCAGGAGCGATCTAAGACTCAAAGTGCAACGTCACCGCCTGCTCAGGTTTTGCAAAAGCCTCTTTTGATCCCACCCATCACTATTATTGCCAGTGGCACAAATGAAGTCGTAACAGGACTTCACAGAAGTGATGAAAAATATAATGACGGTGTCATGGACATTGGCCAGGAAACCCAACCATCAACTCTGGCTCATCCAAAAAGTTCCCCTGTTGTTGTTTCCCAACAAACAACCCCAAAACAAAATTTTCCCTCTTTGACTTCTGAAGGTGAACTGACCGATAGACTTTCAAACCTATCTGGAACTGACAGTCAGGAATCTGGGCCTCCGCTTACAGTGACTGATATGAAGAACGGTGTTCAAGAGCCAAAAATTACTATTTCGGAGCGTTCCAAAGATGAACCTCGTCAAGGCAAAGACATGCAATTCATACAGAAGTCAACTCCAAAAATTAAACTCAGCAGCACAAATGAAAGGGATTTGACAACCATTTCTGATCAGTGCAAAATGGAAGAACAGTCTATAAATACAAGTTCTTTGCAGAGTATAGGAGCGCTTCCCCCTGAAACCGGATCTAACACACCAGGGAATAATCTTCCACTTATTCAAAAGGAGACTTTTATGGTTAAGGAAGGTTTGACATCAGACTCCGTAGCAAATCAAACTGCTGAACTTAGTCCATTATTAAAGAAAAGAAACAGTGTTTCTCCCATCCCTTCTGCTACCCCACAAGAGCTGGCCTCCGGGGCTCGCCGCAAAATCCTAACGCCCAAGGCCAAACCTGAAGAGGCCACAGAGGCCGCATCACCAACTGATAATCAAACTCCGAAAAAGGAGGCATCTGTGCAGAGCAGCAAGCTTTCCACAACTTCCGTGTCCTTCTCTACATCTCCGAGCCTGTCGCGACGGTCATCTCTACTTCAGCCCACTGGTGAGCAAACCTCTCGTCTAGAAAGGGGTTCGCCCATCTTGAGCAGAAAGAAGATGGCACCAGAAACACCCAGCCAGCTGGCTGCTGATGAGATTCAAACTGAGGTGAAACCTGTAGAGAAGGACAAGCATAACCCATTCAAAGGTAAAGAAAAAATACTGTCTAAATGTTGATTGAAGGCCTTTTTTTTTTTTAATCAGAATTCATTCATGTGAGACAATGGAAATGTTTTGCTTTTGAATCACCTGGTGGGAATATCAAATCACTGTGGAAGATGGCACCATCCTGTTATATGATTCACATCCTCCTTTACTTTGTTTTTGCTGTTTCTAAAGCCAGTGTTTATTTTCTATAAGTTGAGATTACTTCAAAAAGCTGGAATGTGGCTCTACACAGATGACGTGGAAAATGTTATATTTACTGTATATAGGCTGCTTCTTATAGCCCATATAGCACACCTTTGCCATGTAATTTATTTATGAGAACATGTAAAACTGGACACATATACAAAAAATGGAAGTGTGTGTGTGTTTCATCATATTTTCTCTTCTCTCCAGCTCCTCAAGTTATCCGTAAGATTAGGGCTGAGACTTTTGCAGATACCTCGGGACACTTGAAACTGTGGTGCCAGTTTTTCAATGTTCTCAGTGACTCGACTATTAAATGGTCCAAAAACGAGGTGGAGATTGCTCAGGTTAAAAGAAAGTAAGTTCTCAGAGTGACCTTTTTTAAATATATTAAATTTTTTTAACATGTACTGTAGATTTAGGTCTTCTTGAACATTTTTATGTTATTTCGTATTCGTATGTCTTCAAGAGCAGGGGATGAAGCTCAGGTCAATCTCGCCATTCTTCAGGCATCATGCAAAGACTCTGGTGTTTACGGATGCTCAATCACAAATGAATATGGGACAGATTCCACAGACACTCTGCTCAGTGCAGAAAGTATGTTCTATTTTAAAATAAATTTGGCCTAGCAGAAATATATAATAATCACAATATTTTCCATGCATTACTTGACCGTAACACGATTGCTCTTCTGTCTTCTCTCTCACTGTTTTGCAGTTTTGGCTGGGTTGTCCCTACGTGAGGATCTTGGGGGTAAGATGAAGTTTCACACATTAAGATTGCTGTTTATTTTTCCTGTGCTCTTCTTTTCTGACTATCAACCTTATAATCTTGTGAATGCAGTTGGGGAGGAAATCGAAATGACACCCCTAATATTCAGCAAGGGTGTGGCTGATTCTGGTGTCTGGGGCAACAAATTCTTTGGCCGCATAATGATGAAGGAATCTCATATTGGAGATGGCTGTTCTCATAAAGTCTGGAGGGCAAAAGTCATCTACGGTCTGGAGCCTGTGTTTGAATCTGGTAACACATGTATCATCAAAGTACGCAATCCCATCTCTTATGGAGGCAAAGAGGAAAGCTGTCTTATAGATAGAAACCTGGACATCATGAAGCAGGTACATAAGAAAGGCTGATGTTGTAATTTATTCATGTCACTTAATAAACAGCAGTTCCCGTATTAAAGTGAATCAGGTGTCATTCCTGCCACCCTTATAGGATTACTGTGACACTAATCCAGTTGAGATTGAATAAGTGGTGTAGGCAGAGCTGATGTTCATTGGCTATTCTCCAATGTTCTACATACAGGAGTGTAAAATTCAGAACCTGGCTCGGGAATACTGTAAAATCTTTGCTGCAGAGACGAGAGTTATAGAAAACTTTGGGACCTCTCTTGAGTGAGTACACTCTGTTTACTCTAGAAAAAAAGTCGTAATTCTTTTCAATATCTATCTACACAACAGGACCATTAAGCATCTCCTACACTTATCTACACTCTTTGTTAAACAGGGTGATTCCAGTCTATTTGATGTACAGACCAGCAAACGCTGTCCCATATGCCACAGTGGAGACGGATCTCACAGGAGTGTATCAGAAATTCTCTGACCTGAACGATACACACGGAATAGACGTGAGGACCGGCTCTGAAATGGAGCAGAAGTGCTGTGCCCTGCAGCACTGGATCTTTCAGTGGACCAGTGGAAATCTGGTATTCACTCGGCTAGAAGGTAGGCTCAGACATGAAGCCAGAGCAATGTTAATGTTTTTCCTGTAGTTGATGCTATAATTAGGAATATATCTATAGTTTTAGACAGACAATATCCAGAGGCCACCTTCTCTACTTATGTCCTGGTTTATCCCACTCCACAACACATTTACCAAGTTTGAGTTAAAATCTGCAGCATACCAAAGATCCAGTGAGCATATGAAGCTCAAAGTTGGTTGAAAAATTACGGGCTTTTCTTTAACTCATAGGCTAAATTTGTGCTTGCAATAGTGAAAAGGATACTTCAGTTTTAACATTTTAATTTAAAGAGTAGAAATAGTATTCCAGAAACTTTCAGGTCCAATGTGCACCATTTATTTTATGTTGTTATGGAAAATATGTATGTTTTTCTTTCACATTTCTAAAGCTATTTAAATTGTATGTCTTTCAATCTGAATATATTATGTGAACATCTAATTTTGGGGCATCATTTTGCAGGTGTTGACACTAAGATCACCAATGTTGGAGTTTCAGTCAAATCAACAGGGTTAGTATTATTTGACTTGCGTCATTTCTGTAAATTGTGCTGTGAAAACCTCATTTTACAGGTAATTTACATTTATACGACTCACGTCTGTTACATTCAGTTTTTTTGCTCTGTGCTGTGTGTTGCTGCAGGCATCAAGGTTTATCTATCGAAGCGAATCCCAAAGTTTTTGAGCAGTTTGTCTCGCAACACAAGTGTAACTACTTTTGTGGTCTGCTTGGCCTGAGGTCACTGAAGGTTATGGACTCTTTACTGACACCAACAAAGCCAAAGAGCTCCAGGAGTCCCTTACTTCAACGCAAGATGGCTGCAGGCTCCTCCAGTCCTCAGACTGGCAGGAAAGCTGCTGGTAGTCCCAGATTGTCCAGGAAGACTGAGCAAGAAGGAAGCAAGACCCCCACAAAGGAGAAAGCTGGTGATGCTCCCAAAGCGATTTAGATGGAATAGAATAAATATCTCTTAATGAGACTTGAGATGTCATATATATTCCCAGAAAACCCAGGAAGAGCTGAAAGGTAGAAGCCTACTGGCACCTCGTTCAAAAGTATAAATCTCACGCAGACAGAAAAAGATGTTTATTAATGCTATAACTGTTTAATTTTAACAGCTACCATTCCTTGCCATTTAATGTGGACTGATGCATTCATCTACTGTAGTGAATCCTAGGGCTAAAGCTAAAGAAGTACATTGCTTCCTGACTTTATGTTCAATTAATCAAATACCATAAGTCACAGATTGCAGATGCCTTTCTCAGGTCAGTGTATCCATACTACATGAATATGAGACACTTTGGACTGAAGTGGCAGTGTGCTGTATGTTGTCTATGTGTGATTCTCAACTTTATTCTTTTGAAGTTACGCGTATGAAGTCAGCAAGAAAAACTTAAGCAGGATGTGCATTAAGCCAGTCACACAAAGCAGGTTTTTAAGGCTGGGAGTAATCAGCCAGTTTTCTCTTTCAGGAATGTATCAAGCCAAATGTAGCTTCACGTGACACTGTTGTACAGTGGCTAACGGTGCTGTGCTTTTATATTGTAACCTGACATGTTTACTTGCTATTGTAATTTGCACTGCATTTTTAGAAATTTCACATTTGAATGCAAGTGGCTGTACAATAAAAGAAATGATCTTGTATGTTCTGAGACGCCGTCTTAGAGCAAAATGTGTCTTTTAAATTTGGAGTGTCTGTCTTACAAATTTGCCTATTATGGAGTGGGCTGAGTAATAAAAGCCACCCCACTCAATCTGCCATCAACTTTCCCTCTTTATCATATATGTATTTTATCTAGAAAGATTGGTAAGATAGTTATCAAAGTGCACTGTGATATCTGTATCATCATAACATGCAATTTTCAATCGCAGCTTGGGAACAACTGCGAATTTCTTAAGGCAATTTTTAACATTTAAAACACTATAGCATTATTTTTCTGCCTACAGCAGAAAATGTATAAAATCAATGTACTTTGGTCATAGTAAACTCTTGTCTTGGGCTGAGTAAGTCATGTAAAAGCCGATGGGACAAAAATCCAAGACAAAAGCCAAAAATCCGCTTGGCAGCAGAAAGTGTTCATATATGTGAGTGTATGCCGAGATCAGCTGTGTTGGAATCGAACACTCTGGCTGCTGTAAAAGAGGATAGTGTTCCAATTAAGCCATTTAATAGCACTACTACTGAGGGGCAAATGTGATTGCATTCTGTAATATCTGTGAAGGGATCACACAAGCAGTGTGTGTTTACTACACGAAAGGCTAACTTCATCACCCTAATCATATTTGATTTTGTGAGTCATTGCTGATGTAAGTGGTGGTCTCGCACACAAGTGTGAACAGTCCTGGAAAGCTAAATTTATGAGGGAAAAAAAGGTGTCATTGTCACCTCTGATGTTGTCTAGTAGCACAGGAGGGTTAGAGGTTCACACCAGAGGGGAGAGTTGACAGACTTTGGTGTGAAGTCACTAATGCTTTTGTTATACATTTCATAATTCCTACACGCTACCATGCATCTACTGTGCACAATAGTACAAGAAGCCTTTTCATTACATTTTTGGTCTAATACCTTCCTATTAAGTGCAGCCTTGATTGTCCTAAAGATACAAGTAAAAACAGATTTCCTGCCTGTTCATCTACTGTGTGCAACTAATTAATAGGTAACTTGTGGCTGGTTGGATGTAATGTGTTTATGCCATAGAAGTGAACAAAAAGGCCTTTCATATTCTCATAAAAAAAACCTATACAGAAGCATGGATAATGGCAATAAGAGACTTCAGAAGGCCTGGGAAAAGGAAACAATCTTAACAATGAGAACAAACCTTTATTTAATGTCAAATAGAACAAAACTGACCTACGTCATGGCCCATGAGTCTTACAGATTAATTAATTGCTAGCATGTGTCCGCATGACACTGAAGATGGTCTGTTTCATTCATTACTTTATTAATTTGGCATGAATGAAGTGTGACCATGGCGTGGTAACAAGATCAGGAAGACATAACACTCCTGCCACCTACTGTTAGTTCAATCACTGTGCTCTTTGGCAAAAAGTCAGACAAATGAAAAGCATGTTTACACTCACAATTAAGCTGTGTCTATTTTTAACTTGACATTTAAATTGTGTCTCTTTTAAACTTGACTAATATTTCGGTGCATGCTTGGCTTATCTGGGCTAAAATGATAAGTGTTTCTTAGGGTCATTGTCACATTTCTTTGGGCTAAATACTGCTGATTACATTTTTATTCTACTTGAGAGGGTTAGCAATTTTTAAATACATTAAACAGACATACTTCTACCACAAAACTGAACTCACTGAATGAAAAAATAATATTTAAAATCAATATTGTTGCAGAATTTAAGTAAAATCATCTTAATTCTGGTAATGTTCTCTTTGTAAGAGCTCTATGAGTGTCTTTGTTCAGTGTCAGAAAGGGACATATTACATTAATCCAACTGTTTCTTACAAGACATTTAAAAAGTGTGAGTGAGGTGGGGAAATTACAGAGAAAAGATGCACTGACACTGCTCTTCAGGCTACACTGAGTAGCGCTGATAAAACGCAATAAAGAGTTAGATTACTAGGAGTGAACTCAACATTAATACTCATGATATGACAGTAAATGAGGGAATTCTTAGTCACAAACTGTAGAACTTGGACTCGCACATATAAGCCAAACGAAGTTCCATTTCATTTAATAAGACATAATGCTGAGTTAATGTGAAGATTTTCCACTCAGCACCCAGATCCTTAGCACGTTGCACTGTTGATTCTCACACTCTGGCTCATTATATGGCAACATATAAAAATATAATGATCACAAAGAGCTTTATTTGCATTTGATACTTTTAGCAGATAAGACTGGCAGTAACATGTGAAAGGAGAAAATGTGCTCTGTACAGGCTGTACAGGGTTCTAAATGGGTTTAAAATAGAAAAACAGGATATAAGCAGAAGCAGAGGCTGGAAATTGTGGAAGTTAAACACCGCTCTCTCACAAAGCTGACTATTTGATTCTGACCTCACATTGTTGTGCCTGACTGACCTCAATTACCATTGCCGGGCCATGATGGGTGTGACCATTTAGCTAGATTGTATGAAAAGGATCACATATTCCTAAATGCCACAGACTAGTTGGCATTTGAAAAAAGTTTTATCTCCAGTCCTCCAAAAGTCGCAGCCTGCCACTGGTCTCAATGGCATCGCTAAGTTGACTGCCAATGGTGAGTAATTCTACCATATCACAGAAAGCTTTTGTTGACTGTGAAACAATACATTTCTGATGCATATCTCAAGTTATTTTCTCTCACAGGAGAACTTAAAGGCTAAATCTGAATAAAATCAGTGTTGTCTACGTACTGTATGTTGCAGACGAGAAAGCAGTGATGATACATAAAGCAGACACCCACTTCTTTTGACAACAAGGTGTCAGCAAGGTATATGCACAACACGATTCCTGGGATGTCATGTAGAATCAAAGTTTTGCAGGGATATTCATATTCAGCAGGGGATGCTGGTAAACAGCTTCAGTGGATCTCCTAATTGTAATTTTCACAATATCACTCAGCACCCCTGCTATCTTTAATATGACTTGGAGAGCACAAGGCATCACCTCACTACAGCTGTCCTTTGCTTCAAAAAGGAGGACTGCTTCAACACTAATAGAGGACACAGAAATCACAGCATCTGTGCTGTAATTTCACCTTTTAATTGCTATGAGGCCACAACTCAACCATTTGGAAGGAGCGTAAAGGCATTACAGAGAAACAGTGAAATTCAGTCCAGCATATGCTACTTAGCTATAGTCTGTTTTGTCAGTTTGTACTTGTATGAAAATATGAATTCAAACAGAATTTGAGTAATATTGATCTTTAAGGAATACACAAAAGTAGCTAGAGCTTATTATCTGCCAAACAGGCATTAATGAATAACTAAACTCTGTAATGTGTGTGAACTTGACAGCTGCCTTTTTCCCACCTGCACTTGGAGGTTCATGCATTTTTTATTTTTTTGAAAGGTTACATTTCCTTATAATGCAACTTTAGGCCTCATATTTGCATGATATCAGCCGTGTCACTAATGTGCATACATATCAGCTGACACTGTGTCACATAAACCCAAAAGTGTTATTCAAACACAAATCCAAATATACATAACCTTATTTAGAAAAACAAACAAACAAAACAAAACAAAAACTGAACATATTGTGAATTAAAAATGGACTTTGGAACAGCTGTGAATCCAAAACACAATGAAATTACTTTTTTCAATGGGGGCTCAAACACACATGCCATATGTGCCACTAATCGTATCCACAGACTAAGTCAACAGCCAGGCAGGGTTAGTGGGTTTCACGTTTGTGTGCACTAATTATGTTATCACTTGCACGGTCAAATGCACTTAATTCCTCTAGGAAATTAGATGCGGTCTATGATAGAAGAAAACGGTTAATAATTACTGCAATGATTTGCTATTGCAATTTTAATTAAGAGGCACGTCATTTAAAGGTGTATTGGAAAGTAAATGCAATTACATTTAATGTTTAATTTGCAGAATAAACTTTAGCCACTTTTAAGGCAGCAATTAATATGTCATAAATTAACAGTTTAAATGATTCTTTTATTGTTGGCTGTTTGGTTGATGACACACTCACAGTCATAATAACTACATCACAATTTATAAGCTTTCTTTCATCAGGCTCGCAAGTGGAAACAGGATGGCTGCTGTTTGCACTGAACATTTAAAGCTGCACTCAGTAATGTCAAAGTAATGACTCAGGGACTGTAATGCAATCTGAGGTCAAGACATCACTACTCTGTAGTGCTTTTGCACAGATGAGCTCACTGTGTTGGGCTTTAAAACCAACACATGTCTCACTGGTCTAACCATATTTAAACAAACAACAGGAAATTGCTACTAAAAAAGCCTCATAAACTCATTGACAAATACCTGCCTGCAAGCCAACTATCAGCCAGTGTTGGTACATGCTGTAACTGACAAAGAAAGTAGCGCATTTGGGGTCTAAAAACTAGCCAGGAACTGGTGGAAGAAAAAACAGAGAAACCATGCTAGTGAATATTGAAAATGAATTCCAAAGAAATAATGAACCTGTACACATCTCCACTAAAGGCAGGACACTGAGAAGGATTATTAACATTCAGTACTGTCATACCCTATATGGTCCAAAGTATTGGGCCACCTACATATTACACCTACAGGAGCTTTTCTGAGAACCAATTCTAAAATAGTCGCCCTTTTTCAGCTGTAATAGCTTCTACTCTTTTGGGAAGCCTTTCTGCAAGAGTTTGTAGTGTGCTTGTGGGAATTTCTGCCCATTCATCCAGAAGACCTTTTGTGAGGTCAGACACTGATGTTGGGTGAGAGGGCCTGACTTGAAATTTCCATTCTAGTTCATACGAAAGGTGCTCGATTGAAATTGAGCTCTGTGTTGGCCAGTCAAGTTCTTCCACACCAAACTCATCCAAACATGCCTTTAGGGACCTTGCTTCTTGCACTGGGGCAGAGTCATGCTGAAACAGAAAGGGCCAGGGCCTTCCCTAAACTGCTGCCACAAAGTTGGAAGCATAGAATTGACCCTTCATTGGACCTAAGAGGCCCAGGTCAAAGCCCAGGAAAACAACCCCACAGCATTATTGAACTCAATGATTAAGAAGTGTGTCCCAATAGTTTTGTCTGTATAGTGTACATCTCACACTTTGTCTGATGTTTCTGACTTTTTCAACTTATTTTAAAAGAAAAAGACAGTTACCACAAAACTATTGTGGCCATTGTTAGCAAGGGAAGGGCTAACACAAGAAGCCGATTAATAAAGTGGTACTTACTTTGGAGCACTTGCAATTTGGACATAGAGTTATAGTTCACACACTTTTCTTTCATTATTATTTAAACTAATTCAGAATTATCTATTTACTTATTATCTGTGACATATTCTCTATGAATAGATTTGCATCATAGATAGATGTAATTTTTTTTTTAAATGGAAAGAAAAAAATGAATTTTTTTTTATCCTTTTCCAATACAGTGTTCATAATATATTTCTTTATTATCAGGAGCATATTCTCCTTAAAATTCAACAGTAAAAAAATAATCAAAATCATAGAAGACAGCTGCACACTTCAGTGCGGTGGGTTTTTTTGTTTTTGGAAACCCCCTCTCTACTCGCGTTTCGTATCCTGAACTGACACCTCAACACAGCGCTCTCGTGTGGGTGGGACTTCCGGTGGAGCACACCCGGAAGATTCGGATGCAAGTTACACTGCCCGACCGTGCATCCATATGGTCGTTATTGTAAACGTTTTAATGTGATTTAGGACTTTTTCTACACCCTAGTCTTGCAAAAAATGTTATCCTTAGACTTCCTCGACGATGTTCGTCGCATGAATAAGCGTCAGGTGGGTACCAGAGCGTTAGTTCACGCCTACGTCTTTGTATGGCAAGTGAGCTCATAGCTAACGAGCACTAGCCGCCGACCCAGTTTTTACCGCTGCAGCCTGTCTGCTGTTAGCGACCTCAAAAGTGTTTTGTTTCATGCACATTTCTATTTTAAAGTTCGTTCTATGTGATGCAGCATGAAGGTCCTCTTTAAACGGCGTGTAAAGAATAATCGCTGACTTTAGGGTAGCTAGCGTTTCCTGGCTTTACATGTCATGGCACCGCTAGCAAAAGTCAAACGGCAGATGTGCCACCACTTCCTTCAGTGTTACAGTAGTTGAGGTAGTTTATACTTGTTATGCAGATAGTTTTATATTTTAAAAGATTGTAACTCAAAGTCTTTTTTTCGAATTTCGTTTGCAGCTCTACTATCAGGTGCTGAACTTTGGTATGATTGTTTCCTCTGCTCTGATGATCTGGAAGGGACTGATGGTTGTCACTGGTAGTGAGAGTCCTATTGTTGTTGTTCTCAGGTAAGTTAGGTGTATTTGTTGGTACTTTAAATCTTGTTCTGCTCTTTTGAAAATATCCCACCACGTTCTATATCGTCACATTCTTAAAATAAAGTCATTTTTAACGAAAGTGTTATTTTTGCCTAAATTATTATATTTTCAATGTTGGGTTCAGTTTTTTAGCTTTTCTGAAAACCCTAAAAAAAATGACTTCAGCCATTATTTTAAGAGGGTGAAGATATGCAAATGAACTTTTGCACATAATAAGCAACTATACTTTCCAAAGCTTTATATATTAAAAGTGGCTAAAGTTATGATTTATGAAATAAATATTAGAAGACCAAGAGATTAAAATAGTGTTTGTTACACACATCCTGCAGAAGCTGCATTTCCTCTTTGTGTTTTCATGCATTTGTGCTTGCCTGGTTGTGCAGGTGACCACTTTACCAAAGGCTAGAGTCCCAGCAGTGGACTGGGTTCAAGTGCACCCGAGGCCATTTGTTTCATTCTACCTAACTCACTCCCCACTTTACTGTAGAGTCACCACTGTCCTATCCCATAGGGGCAAAAGGGTCATGGTTTGGCATTTCCATCTTTCTAATGTGAAGTTTTGTATAGTCATCGGGGTTAATGGCATACTGTTTCTGAATTCAATGAACTGCATCGCTGGTTCGTAAAAGTTGTTAAGCTGTGTAAAATGTAAATTACAAACAGAATGTAATGATTTGCAAATCATGTAAACCCTATATTTAACTGAGAATGAAAATGCTGAAACTATATGCTTGCTTAAATGTGATAGCAGCAACAGGTTTCAAAAGGTTGAGAGAATGGCATGTTTACCACTCTGAATCATTGCCTTCTGTTAGTTGTTTTTTTTTTTTGGGGGGGGGGGGGGTGTAAATTGGTATCT
>JAVDPK010000979.1:197357-208621 GCA_034780415.1 Cichlasoma orientale | reverse complement strand
CCCCCCCCCCCCGCCCGCAGTGGCAGCTCAGCAAAGCAAACCCACATATTAGCATTTGATGTAACATTAGCCCAATTTACAGGTTTATTATACTGTTAAGATACTAATAAGGTATATTTAGAATAAAGAAACACATTTAAAATTAAACAATAGATGTTCTCAGGCATTCAGATACTCAAATGCTTTATGTGCTCATGTACTTTGTCTTGCCCTCCCTTTCTCATTTTACTGTGACCTTTCCACTGTGTCATATAACTTTATTCGCTCTCTCCCATGCTTTTAATTTATGCTTCCCCCCATCCTTTCTCATTCTATTTCCTTCCCTTCCCTTTCTATTCTATCATTGGTTTATTGTAATAATTCAGCAACCAGTAGCTATTCTGAAACAGAAATTTACAGCAAGAACAGGAGAAGTTTTGTGTGTGCGTTTGCTGAGAGGATTCCAACAGGCCTGTGGTGAAGCAAGCTGTCCTAATAAAATGGCCCTATGTGCCCCTCCAACCTGAAGTTTGTTTTAAAACAGCAAGCACACACCCAAAATAATTTCAGACTCATTGTATTATAGGAAAAATTATTAGCACAACAGAAGAAGTCAGATCGAACAATAACCAAAACAAACCGAATTAATTTTAAGGTTTGATTAACAAAGACTACTTTGCTTTTATATTAGTAACATAATAGACTACAGACTAAAGTTGACACATGGTGAGATAATAGCATGGTTTTGAAGCACTGAAAGAATTGATAGCAGTGAAAAAGCACCAATTTCTCCAGGGAATTTGGCGTAAACATTTATCTCATCATTAGGAAGTCTGAGATTTCTAAATGATGTTGAAAAAAGAAAAACTGTATTGGAAAAATTGGCCCACTGAGTCCATTTCGAACAAGGGAAAGGTACACACAATACATAGAAAACTAATAAAAATCAACAAGCATCAATGAAAAGGTTCTAATGAGCAAAATCAAGAGTAATTAACTGTTAATGGATTTGCCAGTCATTAAACCCTCACTGATAAGATTTCCTGCCTGTAGGGAAATGTATACACAGAAAGGTTCAAACCCACCCACTTTAAAGGCATCAGTGCCATCCACTTATCCACTGTGTTGCAGAGGAAGAACACTCACAGATGACATCATGCTTCAGATCCCTCACATCTATTCACTTTATTTAGTTTTAAATCTCATCTTCCCCACTGGTTACAGTTGGGAGATGAAGAAGTGCCACAATACTATGAATCACGACCCATATTAAATTTAATCTATTAATTTTCTTGTCTAATACTATTATGAAGAGTAATTAGAAACACTGATTAGATCCTTGCAACGCCAATATCAGAATACCTAATCCAATCGGAGTTAAACTTATCCTCAGTTTAATCAAATCAAACAAACTAATTCCAAGATCAATACTTATTGAATTGCATTATTGGAAAACTGTCCATCGCCTTATAACAATATGGTTTTGTTATGTCCTACATGTTAGCTGCTGCCTGCTCTGAAAATGGCAATGCCAGTTGGTCTAGCCAATACTCTGGCTACCATAAAATTGGATGAAAATAGCAACAATGACCAAAGAGCTTATAATGATTTTTGTGATGACTTGACTTTCCCTTATTTCCACCATCCACTTACTGTCTTTGATGAAAAAAAATTCCAAGTACATTTTTTTGATGGAGGACTTAGATGTCTTGTCCTGCTTAGCTTTCACCACAGTACTTTACCATTAAACTTTCATATCAGGCACACTATTAACATTAAATCACATTAGGCATATATATGAGGAATTTAGCTTAGGGAAGCTCTTTTCAACTGCAGCATCTGCAACTGTAGAATCAGTTTTCAAAATCACTGTAATTACAAGAAACTTATGCTTAGGAAGGCTAATGTCAAAGACTTAAGACTTTCCCAGTGGGGTATTATCAGTTCACATAACTTGACATACATTTTGCTACTCTTTAACATTTGTAGTTGCTACCAACAGATTCATCACATTTTTTTAAACTTAAGAATTAAGTTATGGAAACAGGCAAAAATCTTAATTGCAGTATGTAAGCAACCTTACTACAACTCAGGCATTTATTTATTTATTGTAGCAATATTCTTAGCAGTATCCTTATTGCTTATGTCATCATTTGAATAACCTTTGAATAACCACTTATCTCCCCTTTTATAACAAGTGCATCTTATTTAAACAATTTTTTTCTTTCAAGCTGGTGGACTACTGAGTGTTTTGATGAGTCAAGATGAGTGCACAAGCATTCGCAGGGGTAATCTCTGAAATACTCAGTTGTCAGGTTTTAAAGGTGTATGTAAACAGCTTAACAGAATAAGCTTTGCCCTGAGAATGGCAAACAGCTGATTTACTCTGACTATCGCTGCTGGTGTAGGCTACACCTGGCTGAGAGAGGAGAGAGCAATAGAGAGAGAAAAATCATTAGACAGTGGAACTGTCGGGACTCCTGCTGAGCCTCCACAGTCTCTCCTATACGTGAATATGTGTCTTTTAGGGAGTGAACACAGCTGCATGTGTGAGATGAAACAGGCTTGCTAGAATAACTCCATCTTTCATTCAGCACAAAAACACGCACATTCACCACACTGATTAAATAATACATTGGTTTTAGATGATATATACCCCCCCCCTCCCCCTCCCCTTACACACACATGCATGCACACTTTCCCACAAGGTTGCACACAGCCTGCAGTATGTGTGCATATAGTATTATGTTCATTCAGGTACTATCATAAAAGTGTCCTGTTTCTGGCTTCTTGAGTATTAATTGAGTTCTGGCCAAAAATGTTTTTCAGTGATATTCTCATTTTCTTAGTGTCTTTTGTGTTTTGTTTTCTCGCTCTTTGTGGCTTATGTGTTACTTTTCTTGTCTTCCATTGTTCTCCCTTTTTGTTTTACATTGGTAATGACTCTCTTTGTGTGTCTCTAGGCACAAGACATTACAAAGGCACAAACTTGTTTCTGGTGACATGAAGACGGAAATAATATGCACACTATAAATTTAGCAACACCACGGAGAAGAAGAAATTAGTAGTCTTTTTTTTGTTAGGACTTAACTTACTCATAAATTTATCTTTGTGCTTAACTTACTCATAGAAAAACATTGTTTCCGTCCAATATTCCATCTTTGCCTGAGTTCAGTGATCTCCACCCAAAAGCTACAGCACTGGTTTCCTCTTCGAGGAACTGCACCATTAAATTATGACTCACCAAGAAACTCATTTTTTGTCCACAAAATTGGGTAAATTGGCTGCTGTTCTTCACTGACAGATTCTGTAGGTTATCATCCTAACACAGTTAAAAGTAACTCACAAATAAAACAGTGCATAAACACTAAGATGTCTCTCTCCCTTCATGCCATCCTAGATTCTAACTTTCTACCTTCTCTCTTCCTCCACTTTGTCTACACATACAGTCTACCCCAGCTATTCAGACAGAGCATCAAGTAATATTAATTTAATCTCCAACAATTGAAAAGAAAATTAGTTATTGACAAGCACTTTTTCTCTCATTACAATGACATGATTTCAGTCCAAGGAATCTCACACTGTTACCCTACAGTGAGCTATCCCTCTTGACATCTACTGCAATATTGCAAACATGTCACCTTATTCGAAGCTCTGCTCCCCTGCCTCTATACCTACTGTGAGTGAAGTCAGAATATGCAAGCAAAGCTCTCTGAGCACTTATGACACTAACTGTAAAAATGGAGGCAAGTAAACACATTTTAGTAATGTTTCTCATCACAGAATCTGCTGCTGAAAGGGTTTCCTGCAAGCAATAGTGCCTCTGTCCCCAAGCTCAAGAAATTCTAATGAAGCAAATGCTGCATTGCAGAGACAGCAAAACAAAGGTAAGCGTACTGATGTGACCGATCGTAATACCTTCGATCTTCAAAGGCAAAACCCTCTTTCATCCGTCAGTGTATACATGAAATATTAATATTTAACATCAAGTGAGACATGTATAAAATAACCAGCGAGGATAGCTACATTTGATTTAAAAATCATTAAGTGTACATGAACACATTAAGAAAAAATTTTAAAACATAAGATATTAAAGGTGAACAATAAAAAAAAAGTTAAACACATAGCAAAATCTCGTAAAGATTTTAAACTTCTGATCACTTGTAAGGCTCCGTGCATTAAATTTTAAAATCAAATAGATAAAGAAACCAGACATAAAAGTCCCCAAGAAAGCATCTCCACGGAAGATGTCAGGTGGAAAAAATAAAGGTTTTCCTTTGACTTTTGAACCACTAAAATTTTGCCACTAAACATTAAAAATGCCATTTTTGTATTGACTTAACTTACTGACTTAAAGGTAAGATTTGGCTCTTTACTTAAGTAAATTGGTCTCTTTATATAATAAAATATTCTGTGGAGACTCAATGTTAATGTCAAGGATTAGCACTGATTTCTGTCCCGAAAACACTGCATTTAAAAAAAAAGTGACACTTTTCTCAGGCGTGTAAGTAGCCCTGTAAATTGTTGTGTGTGTGCATTATATGCATACATGTATGTATATATATATATACACACAGTACCAGTCAAATGTTTGGACACACTCACCCATTCATATGAGTGGGTTAGTGTTTCCAAACTTTTGACTGGTATTGTATATAGTGGGATTCAAAGGTACTTACAACTATCCTCCATGTCTGCAGTGTTGCCTTCTCATAGTGCAATCCCTATTCTGACTACCTTCCCTCTCTTTGTTACCAATCGACTATACTTTTCCATTCCGAATGACATTCCAATGTCATTGCTGTAGATCATAGTGGTGTGGATCAGTGAATCGATGTCTCATTCACTCCTCGCATACAGCTTGATGTCATCCATGTAGAGGAGGTGGCTAATGTTTGCTCCCTTCTGTACTCAGTATCCGTAGCCATTCTTATTGATGATCTGACTGAGGGGGTTCATAGCATCATAAATAATCCAAAGCAAAGCATCTATAAATATGTGAATAAGCTATTGCATATTGTAATCAGCACAGATATTCATTAAAAGAAATTCACCTTACAATTACACCTTGTCCTTACACTAAAACAGAACTCAGAATGTGTCTGAATACAGCCTCTAAGCTGTGGGGGGCTCTTGCCGTTGTGCTGTTCTGCACCAGGTCACATTGAAACACACACCTTTTTTTTTTTTTTTTGGTCACAGTTACACAGTCATCGCTCACCAATTGCCAGATTTGGCTGCCTGTGACTTTATCCTTTTCCTCAAACTGAACTTAAAGTTTAAGGGATGCTGTTGTGACCCAGTGGAGGATATCCATCACGTGTCACTAGATGTGCCCCTTCAAGTAGTTGAAAACTAGGTTTCTTTTAGTCAAAGCTGAGGTTTCCCACAGCAGTTTAAGAAGGAATATAAAGCACCTGCTAACTCACACTGCACCTTGACACACAAGCTATGACATTGACTGTCCTTAGAAGTCCTCTTTTAGCATTGGATTCTATCATTACCCACAGTGGAATAAAGAGTAAAGAGGGAGTGGAATAAATGTACTGACCTGGAAAACAATCATCTGATGGTCTTTTTGTTGTGCGTACACTCAGACAATAATCTCTCTACAAAGCGCAAAAAACACATTTCTCTATTGGTTGTCAGACCCAGAAAAAACTTGTGACTTAACACCATTGGCAGCAGCTGTCTCACACTACTAAACACACGCTCAAAAACACACAACCATCACCTCTCACACAGTTCTCACACTTGCACTCACGCACCCTTTCACGACCCTACTCAGCATGCAAAATGAGTAACTTCCTTAGCTGAAGGAAAGACACTGCTTTAATTTTAAATACTGTGTGCGTGTGTGCGTCTGTGTGTGTGTGGGTGCACGTGTGTGTGTTTTGAGGGGGGGTAGATGTGTGTTGTTTCAGAATGATGTGAGCGTTTTGTGTCAGTGTCTGGACACAAAACAACATAGTCATGTTTTGCTTCCTTATTCCTGTCTGTACTCTGATTTATATTGTATTATCTACCGGCTCTGATGCTGCAATGAAAGGAAGCTGTCGCTTGTAAAGGTTTTGCACACGTCATAACCCAAACATTTCATTTTAGGGTTAATGCTACAGTTAAAACAGAAAAAAAAAACCAAGGTTTTTGTCATGTGAGTGCTTGATTTTTGCTAACCAATAGAGGTTGGTTAAAAGAGGAAGACTGGGGGATGCACTAAAAATGCACTTTGACACAAGCAGCTTAAAAGCATGCATTAAGGACATGAGTATTTCTTTATTTGGAGAAATAAAGGACAAAATGTCTGTCAAAATTTTAATATATAATCAAGACAGACGTTTTGGATTTTTTTTTATGCTAGCCTTTATCTTGTGTGCAGTTTTATACCTGCTTGTATGTGTATGTGCTTCTCAGTTTTAGTGTCAATAGTGAGAGCAGTGCTTGAGAGCAGACTTGAGATAAAAAACAGACTGTACTCTTATATATACCATTGGCAGCCACTCTGTGCTACAACTTAGTGTTGGAGGGCACCTATTTACCCACCAGTGCAACATGGAATCTCAGAGTTAGCAAAATGAATGCTATCAAACTCCTCCTTAAATGGAATGAGTAAAGAAATAACAAGCTAGAGGAAGGCTCAGACAAAATACAAGGTAGGAAAAGGAGCGAGGAGATAAAATGAAGTGGACTATAGAGCTGGAGTTAATGAAACAATGAGGACAAAAAGAGAGGAGATTTGTTTTTAAAGCATCCACATCAGCATCAGTCCTCTCTTTCTGCTCTCGATCCTCTTCATTTATATTCCTCCACTCCTCCTCTTGCTGATCAGTTTCCGCTGGATATCGATTACTGCTATAACTGCACAATACTCATCAAATGCCCACTGGAATCACTCTCACTCTCTCTGTTTCGAGCTTCCCTCGGTGCCCTTTATTTCCTTCTCATTCGGTTGAGATTTCTAAGCAGTTATTTTTCTTTCTTTTTTCTCTCATAAAGAAAAAGAAATGAATCCTTATATAGTTTTTGTCACACAGGAATTAGTTTCTCATTTCTTTCTCCTGTGTGACATAAGCCCACTAATGGCATGGTGCTGCATATATTTCATTACCATCTAATCAGTATTATCATTATTAGGTACTCAGAAACCCCAAGAGATAATCTCTATTTACTCATTTGCGCAGTCATGTTGCTTTTTACACTGTGACTGTTCAGGGATTTATGCACTTTTAAAGCTAAGAAAGAGACTTGTGTAATGGAAGTGCAGAGCTCTTTGACAACAGACAAGTCAACCACCAACCAGAGACACTGCTCTCTGCAGTAATGCATATGGCTGAAGACTTTTAAACCAACACATCAGCTATATTTATATTACTTATTTATCACGCTGCAATTGTGTAAATTAAATAATAAAATGCCCATATGAGATGAATACGCTGGTTGCACTTAATATTTGGTATTTTGGACTTTTAAAATTTAAAGTATGTTAAATCCAGAAACTGGCACAGCAAAGTTCATAAACACATCCTTATTTACTTCAAATGTGGATACATTCACCTAAACTGCATATTTTCCGTGGTTCTGGATTTACAGCTTTGGATAATTTTCTGGGGGGGTTTTTTGTTGTTGTTTTTTTCTCTCTACCTGCATTTCCCTCCATGTATTGTGTTTCCTGTTCCTTTCTCTCAAAAGCTTTCCTCCCTTATGTTGCTCTATTTTCCATTTCTCTGCCAGTCTTTATGCGTTTCCCGTCTCTCAGCTGAGTGCGTTGACTCTCTCGTCCATCAGAGAGCTTCATCCCTAGAGTGGTGCTTTTATCCGTCTATCCCATCCATGTTCTCCTCTACTGCTTCTGTCTGTCTTTCTGCCTTCACATGGCTCAGTCTGTGTCTCTGTCAGAGTAGTTTGGACAGTTTCTTACTGCCTGCATTGGTTCCCAAATGGAACATATTTCTCTGAATTAAACTGTGCCACACTGATAAAACTTCACTTGCAGCCATGGGAAGTCATAGCTTACTTAAAGGCAATTATGTGCTATTAACCATGTAACATCTACAAAGACTTCATCCAAGAAGATGTACTGCTGTCTGGTAGATGAAACGTGTGTGCTCTCCCTGGAGTGTAACTGAATATCTGTCAGCATCTGTGTATAGTAGAAACCAGGCTGCGTTTGGGCGTGCACAAGTGCGTGTATGTGCAATTGTCAAGTCGATGAAGCATGTGTGTAGTGTGTGTATGTTCATGTGTTTATGAAAGTTGGAATATCTGTCATCTTAGTGATCCAGAAACACTTTCATTTCCTTTAAGCTGTCGCCAACTCTGTATTCAAGCACACACAGACATACACACAAGAGGTTTAATCTCCTTTAGCACCAGCCCCCTATACACACTCACTCACACACACACATACACACACGGGACAAGCAATTATATTAATATTTATACCCAACACAGATGTACCTATCTAATATTGTGAAAAACTGCTCACATATATTTCAGCAAAAGGGAGTAACACTTTGGGTGTGACAGGAGATGGTGGGCGGGTTCTGTTTTCAAGTCGATCCAAGTGAGTGTTTGATGGAGGAGGTGATGCCAGTAAAAGGGTAAGAACGAGGCAGCAAGACAGAACAAAGAAAGCCTGTTGGGTACAGCACTCAGGTGTTCATCCCATCTTCTTTTGCATTGCATAACACAAGAGTGCAGACCACAGGACACAAATGCAGTTGTACATCTCAAAATTTGAAAGCACTCTACATGGAGGTTGATTACAGGACAAAGCTACACAAAACAGGCTACTTACAGCTTCTTCTATATTTTTTCCTGCTGGAATAGGGATTTGAAATGGTCACCTTACAAGTCACGAGCCTCTGCCTCTAATCTCTGAATTAACCTTGGCTTATTGTCAGGGAATGTGATTTGCTTCACTTCCACCAACAATTGAGACATTCTAAAAATATAGATGGGCAATTCAGCTCTATGTTCACATAGTCCTGTGAGAGCCCATAGGGAGGCTTATCCAAACGAAAACTCAGTCTGCCTCCCTATGTGAAGTGAACAGGGGTCGTGGGGATAGGCACACTAAACATCCTTGCACCTGGGTCCACCGCCTTGTAGCTATGGCTGAAGCTGGCACTATGCCTAACAGACGGCTGAAAAATAGTCATTTTGATTTTTAGGTGATGACTGTTACTAGCGAGATGACCAATCCAAGATTCACAAAGAGAGTTCTTAGAAATACTGAATATAGAGGCTCAAATTCTTTGCAAGAAGCATACCATACCTGACTGGTGAAACCTTCTTTGTCTGCTCTATGAAAATACTATCAGGTATTACACAGGATATTTTGTCCCCATTAGTGCCAATAATTACATGGAAAAATATGCTGCTGCATATAAATAACTACATTCTACAGTCACCAACCACTTCATTAGGTAAATCTGCTCAGCTGAACATTGATGCAAATATCTAATAAGCCAATCACAGTGCAACAGCTAAATGCATTTAGGCATGTAGACATGGTCAAGACAGAATACTGAAGTTCAAGCTGAGCATCAGAATGAGGAAGAAAGGTGACTTAAGTGACTTTCAATGTGGCATGGTTATTGGTGTTAGACGGGCTGGTCTGAGTATTTCAGAAACTGCTGCTCTCCTGGGATTTTCCCAGACAACCATATCTCTAAGGTTTGCAGAGAATGGTCTGAAAAATAGCAAATATCCAGTAAGTGGCAGTTCTCTGGGCAAAAACATCTTGTTGATGCCAGAGGTCAGAGGAGAATGGCCAAATTGCTTTGAGCTGAGAGGAAGGCAAAAAACTCAAATAACCACTTGTTATAACCAAGGTATGCAGAAGAGCATCTCTTGACCCTTGAAGCAGATCAGCTACTGCAGCATAAGACCATACTGGGTGCCACCCCTGACAGCTAAGAATAGGAAACTGAGGCTGCACTCCACACAGGCTCATCAAAATTGGGCAACAGAAGACTGAAAAACGTTGCCCAGTCTGATGGGTCTCGATGGGCACAATCTTGATAGTGAGGTCAGAATGTGATGTAAACAACATGAAAGCATGGCTCAATCCCGCCTTATATCAAAGGATGGTGGTGGTGTAGTGGCAAAGGGGGTATTTTCTGGCATACTTTGGGCCTCTTAAACCCCACAGCTGAGTATTGTTACTGAGCATGTCCACAGTGTGCCCATCTTCTGATGGCTGCTTCCAGCTGCTTTATTCATGTGACACTTGACCAAGACATGGAAGCTTCCATATATCCCACCTTTGACACCCAAGCAGCCGCTGGCTATTTGGGATATTTAATCTTGTCTCCACATATTTTCAGGCAGGACCAGTGTCACCTTCTGCCCATATGAGACCATAAAAGCACCAAAGTCAGTCCAGCAAGCATTCCTGTTAGACCACCTCAGCTCAATCATGTCAACCTGGAAAAAAAAAAAGCTATTGTACTACAGCTGGGCTCAACCCAAATATGGAACACAAACACAGTCACCTAGTCTCTAAGATACAAGGGACCCTACAAAGCAAGGCAATTGTAACCACTTTCCTTTATTTCATCCTTTCAGTCACCACTCAGAGCATATGACCATAAGAATAGTTTGGATTGTATAGACTGATTGAAAGCTTCACCCTGACCTCAGCTCCCTCATAAAAGCAGTTCTGGTTCTGAACCACTTCCTCTCAAAAAAATCCATCTTACCCTCACTTTTGAGGTACAGTGAAAGTACTTTCACTCCATTACTTGGTGAAGCAAAAAGATCCAAACCATAAAGACATATGCTGCTCATATGTTCCATCACAAAGCATCAAATTTGAAAGTAAGTCCTGCGATGGGCCATTCAAAGAGCATTTCACACAATATACGCTTACTATGCATTTGTGGATTAAACTGGGAAATGCCAATGAAGTGCTGGCTTTCAGTGTTCAAACAAGCGCTCTATCACATGTCTTTAGCACACTGTGAATATTCTGTGCATGTGAACTGTCAGCGTCATTATTATTAGTAATCGTTTCCTGGTTTCAGTGGTACAAAAACAATAGCCTGTTCACATTCAGTTGCCTAATGTGTAACTGAATATGGACTGTAGGCTTAATTCTAATGAACATTATACATGACTCCTGCCATAATAGCCAGTTTTCATTACCACAGTTAAATATATAAGGTGTAAAGAAAAACCCTCCACAATATCAAAGTTGTTTGGAAAGTGGTGTGTGTGTGTGTGTGTGTGTGTGTGTGTGTGTGTGTGTGTGTGTGTGTGTGTGTGTGTGTGTGTGTGTG
>JAVDPK010000979.1:175024-197257 GCA_034780415.1 Cichlasoma orientale | reverse complement strand
TGTGTGTGTGTGTGTGTGTGTGTGTGTGTGTGTGTGTGTGTGTGTGTGTGTGTGTGTGTGTGCGCGCGTGTGTGTGCATGAAACACAGTAAGTGGTTGAGAGATAATTGGAAATAACAGTTTATGCCACATGCATTCTTAAACACATTTGGAAATTCCACTGGAGTCATGAGCAGCTTTCTATTATACAAGCCATTAAGTCATTAAAAAGTAATTTGCTGCATCCATGTTTGTGAAAGAAGTAGCTAAGACAAAAAATATACAGCAATTTCTGTTTCTGAGGTGGCATGCGAGTTCAAATGAATGTATGACAGCAACAAAGTTGTTAGCAGGGACCGAGGATGTCTTAAGCAGTAATGAATCACGTGAGTTAAAATTAGGCAAAGAGCTGTGATGAGAAGCAAATAAGACGCAGATGTGTTTGCAAGTTGCTAGAGAAAGTTTGAAAACTTTATTTTTCCTCTTTAAAAAATATCTAGTCTCTTGTTCTTGACATAGAATGATATAAAATGAATGACTGAGCCACATTTCCTGTGGGGAATATGGTAAATAGTGATTAAGACTCAGATACGTCTCCCACATGCCAACAATCAGCACACTTCCTCCTAATAGCAAGCCTTAGCATTATTCCTGTCTTGTTAAATAAAACACTTTTCAGCAACTAAGGCATTTCTAGGTCACTAGAAAAGAGGCACCGATCAAAATCATACGGAGCCATACACACACAGACACACACACACACACACACACACACACACTTTGTATCATGTGTAAACACAGTCGCACACTGTGCTCACAAATGTATGCAGTAGGTAAGCACTAATGCAACAGTCAATGTTGGCATTCAGTGCATATTAAGTTGTCTGAGTCAGCCTGCCTGTCTACACAGAGGCCTAGAGAGCTTGCAGCACATGTAGTCATTTAAAGTGCTTTTTCACTTTGCTGCCTCACAATTTAACTAACCTTAAAAACTGTTTATCGTGAACACAATAACTCTTGTCCTTTCTTATTGGCAGCTTAGTCTCCAATTTTGCTGTTGCTGCACATCTCATGTCCTTAACAGTAGGATGCAGTTCCCTTTCTTTTTTTTCACAACAGACTTATGCTAATCAATGTTCAGTTTAGATAAAGAACCTGATTAATATCATTAGTAAGGCCATTATATCATATCATATGCCAAACATACCATACCATGCCATGCCATACCATACCGGTTGTTGTGAAAAGGTCAATTAAAAGGTAATATCAGTTCTTGCAGTTTCTTGTAATACGTAAAGATATTAGATGCTTACTCTTAAAAAGAAAAAGGCTTTTGTGACTATTTGTCATTTTCCTCTAATGTCAACATTAGAGTGACCATAAGCAGCCCATAACCACTTTGACTCACTGACCTGTAGAAACTCTTCTGCCATCACTCGGTTGAAGTCAAATGCCATTCTGGTAGGGATATACAGATAAAAAGATGCTGGTATATGGAAGAGATTTCTCAACAACAAAGAAATCACTTTGGATGTCTGATCTCTTCCCACCCACTGTCACCCTCCCTTAGTCTATCTCTTCCTCCTTTCTTTAACATCTTTTTCTTCCCACTGATGCCTGTCTCTTACACACTTTATCTCTGACAAAGCTATCAATGAACCACACAAACAGACACCTCTCTCTACATCCTTGTTCCAAAAAAACAAAACACTCTTTCAATATTTTTCTGTCACTTGGATTGGGCTTTGAAAACACTTAATTGAATCCAGCTCAAATCAAAAGCCTTTCAAAACCTTCATCAGAACCTTAATTTAGTTAGGCCTCAGTTACACAAGTGACCCCATGGCAACCTCTGGTCACTAGGAAAAAAATTGCATTGCCCAACCAGTTGGCATGTGGTTGCTGGAGGTTGCTGGCTGTCACTGGGTGGAACTGATCATAAAGAGGGTGCTGCACCAAAAACCTCCTTATGATTGTTTTTGGTTGCTAGCAGATTGCCACAGTCAACCACAGTCTATGTGGAATACATCGACTTTCTGCAAACACTTGCCAACTAACCACTGCACAGTAGTTCAATAAGGAGAAATGGTTAGGAGGAAATGAACATGATTTATTGATATACAGAACTGAATTAAGTTATTTGGCGATTAGACTCCGATGGCCCATCATGGCAGAATGGAATCCAAGGGGGGGATAGAAATTAGGGCTGGAGTCTTGACACTGGTGGTGGTGGTGAAGATAAAGATGGAGACTTGGATGGAGCACTGAGTGACTTGAGTAAGGTGGAAATGGGGTGGAGGTGGGTTGCACAAATGAGTCTGCAAAGGAGAATGATGGATAAGCGGTGATATTTAAAGTATGCAGAGTGGAGGCTGATTGACTTGAAGAAGTTGGGCAGAAAGATGATGAGTGATGATATCAGCTTTGAGTTTTACAGCATGTGAAAATGGAAGTGACATGAAGAATAAACTTGCAGCCGAACACCCAGGAAACATGAGATATTACAGACTGACTTATTGAACTTAAGTGTAAGCTTCACTGAAAATGTAAAAAAGTGTAAACGTTATATGCTACCACTGAAAGCAACAACAGATGCAACTTTGAATGGTCTCCATTTCCAGTCAGCATTGCATTCTTCACAGTTTCACTGCTGCTTAGCAAGCAGTTGACAAGTGTTTGCAGACAAGCTGGTATCTTCCATACAAACTACACGTGACTGCAACATCCAAAGCAATTGCAGCACCAGATACCTCTTTGTGAGTAGTTTCGAGTAAATTCAGTTCAATTCAGTTTTAATAACATAGTGTCAAATCACAACAAACAGTTACCTGAAGGTGCTTTATATTGTAAGGTAAAGACCCTACAATAATTACAGAGAAAACCCAACAGTCAAAATGACCCCCTATGAGCAAGCACGTGGCGACAGTGAGAAGGAAAAACTCCCTTTTAACAGGAAGAAACATCCGGCAGAACCAGCTCAGGGAGGGGTAGTCATCTGCCGCGACCGGTTGGGGCTGAGGGGAGAGAGACAGGACAAAAGACACATTGTGGAAGAGAGCCAGAGATTAATAATAACTAGTGATTAAATGCAGAGTGGGGTATAAACAGTTATAAAGAGGTGAATGAAAAGAAACACTCCAACTGGTGAGGGGATATACATTTTTTCCTAGTGACAAGTAGGGTTGTCACAATACTAGAATTTCAAACTCTATACCAATACCCAGGAAAATATTCAGTACTTTTCAATACCACGGGGAAAATTTTAACACGTAACTATTTTGATGCAGTGTGCAACAACAGCAGTAACGGCAAAGAAGTAATTTCTTGAAAATTTTAAGTTCTTATTTTTCAGCTAATTTTGAAATGGGAGCTTTTATGGACCTATCAAAATTCCTCATCAAGTTTTGTTCAGTGTTGTGAAGTGAACTACTTCAGCTGCTAGTGAGGAGAGGGGGCTTTGCTGTGTGAAGTTGTGTGTCAGCTGGAGGAGACAAAGACGACACTGTTGGTATCGATACTGTTGTACTGTAAATGAGTATATAATTCAATATTAATTTTTAGTATTGATTAGCATCTGAGTTTCACTTTTTTTGATAACCGTAGTGACCGTGGGCCACTGAGCAGCCTCTACACTTGTGTGACTGGTGCCTTAGCACACAATTTCACATGAACTGCCAGCAAACACCCACAACTACTGTAGTTGAGGAATACGCACTGTAGTTACAAACGGGTCTCTAGGCATGTCTTACGTGTTTGCCATTAACTAAAGTTAGAATTAATAGTAACTTGACATTCAGTGTAAATTCTGTTCCAGTCATGTATTTTTATATATGATCACCGGCCAGAAGTTTTATCTTTTTTAGTAGTGGTTGCTACCTTAATCAATCCAAATTAAGTCTAACAAATTTTCGCTGCTACAACCTAAATATGAGATAATCATGAGATAAACATCAAAAGATGTTTGATAAACCTAATGAAACATCCAAATCTAATTAATGGCCCCAGATTCAAGATTGGGATGAGCTCCAAATATTGATTTATTTAAAAAAAAAAAAAATAGAATGTGACTCTTAAGATACTTGAATGTGACATCTCCAACTGATCGCTTCTTTTCTGAAGAGTCACCGCTCTGTGGAAATGCAGTTACACCAATCACAGAGTACTGTTACAATGTGAAGTGTCTTTTTACTGACATTGATCAATAGACAAGTTGAGGTTTAGCTATTATGGAATAATGAATTAATTAGGAACAACTAGTATAATCTATTCCAATTGTACAAAATTGACACAGCTGTCAGAATCCATTCCTACACAGGTACCGGCAGATGCACAAATACGCACATAAGAGGCTACATTCTCCACTATCACAGGGGACCAGACCATGCCAGTTCAGTTAGCTTTAGAGCAAAGTCAGAATGTGACACTACTTACATAAGCTGAGAGCTCCATTCCCCTCTCAGCTCAACTAAGCTCCCACTTCACAAGGTCACACTGGAACTGATGGGCCACTCAATCAAGCAGCCTGTTTTACCCATCATCTGTCCAAAATCTGTTAAGTACATACTTAATCCTAACTGTACATAGGCTAGTACAAAACTTTATCTATCAGAAGGAAGCAGAAAATGCCAGGATGCTGCATTTGAGCTCTAAACTGTGTGCTAATATGTGTTTATCAGTAAGCCACATGAATGCAGTGACCTCAAGTCAGGACAATCTTCTTATCTGTGAACTTAAAGTATATGCTAAAGCATTTCAGACTTTCTTGAAGTGAGTTAGATGAGAAGATTGAGGCCAGGAAAATATGAAAGTGGAGCCAGCTGCTGATTGTCTTATGTTATCATCAAGACTTTAAATCAGGAGAAACCATGAGTCTGGCTCTGTCTAAAGGAGGGATGCCCAATTAATCTTCCCAAGGGGCCACATGAGAAA
Source organism: Cichlasoma orientale (assembly GCA_034780415.1). Taxonomy (NCBI): domain Eukaryota; kingdom Metazoa; phylum Chordata; class Actinopteri; order Cichliformes; family Cichlidae; genus Cichlasoma; species Cichlasoma orientale. The sequence continues at coordinate 192,350 of JAVDPK010000979.1, read as the reverse complement.
CTGGGACTTTGGTTGTGAGCCATACCAGTAAGCTTATAAGGAGATAAAATTAATATTGAGTAGAATTGAGTTCAGCTTATTGGTGTGGCCCTCCACAACAGTCCCAGTTTCTCATGTGGCCGCTTGGGAAGATTAATTGCCCGCCCCTGGTCTAAAGGGATCTGAGTCTGCCTACCAACACATATTAAGCTTCCCTTTAAGCCACATCTCACTTTCTTAATTTGTGCTAAAATATAAAACCAACATCTTTTTTTTTAAACTGGTTCTCTGCAGGACTACAACTTCAACTTTGTGGTAGTGGCTCATGAGGTTGCCAGGCAACCAGCAGAGCCTCCAGCATACCCGGTCCAGGAAGAGCTACTGCACGGCAACAAATACTGCTGCAAATAACTTCACTAAAAACTATTTAAGAATGTCGGTTTAGCCATTGCAATCCCTTGCATGAAAATTAATTATATTTAATGACATCAGTGAACTGATGGACTAGTTGATGGACCAAAAAGCAGCAGTGAAAGCTCACTGCAATTTAACAGTTTAAACTTTAGAACCAAGTGTGTGTTTTGTCGTGAACTAATTAATGCAACGTGCTACACTTGCTACAACAGTATGACTAAAGTGTGTATTTGTCTGAGCTTTGATTATTTTGTCATAAAACATTAAAAAGCATTATACTAATGGAGTGTGTGAAGAGAAAAGAGAGACAGTGAGGGAGATGATAGCTTAAAAGCCCACTTTAATACATCGCTCACCAGTTTTGTGTATGTCTCAATCACTTATAAAACCACTTGCATTTACAGAGTGGCGTAACGCTGGATTTTCTGAATGTGTGTGTAATAGGATAAATTGTTTTTTTGTTTGTTTTTTTGATAAATCTTTCCACGTCACACAACAAATTCCTTTGGAGAAACAAATGGATAGAATGAGAAAGGGCATATTGGATGTAATCTTCCAGTCTTCGGGGCTTAACGGGAGATTAAAAAAAAAAACAACGACGTATGGATACTGAGGGAGGTCATGCTATACATTAAATTACAGTGAAATTAGCATAGAGCCCGAAGCTTCCAGTTGTTAAAGCTCCTACAATTTAAATTCACGGGCACGTCACGTTCGAAGAAAACATCAAGATGTTTTTAGCAACACTTGTTGCTACACTTATGTTTCTTAGAGAGGCTGGGAAACTGAGCTTATAGGTCATCAGTTTCACTACATTAAAAAAAAAAAAAAAACAGTAGTTGGGATGGAAAAACCTAGGAAGCCTTAAAATTAGCATGTATCCTTAAAAATTTTTATTGCACAAAGAAGGCCAGATAGAGATGCACACAGTGTACCTGACATAAAAAGTAGAATGGGGAAAGTAGAATGGTGACTGACTAAAACATATTTTTCCCCTTCAGAAATGATTGTAGTTGGCTTAAGATGACTGCTGCTGATACCAGATCTAATAAACTTTCTGTTTGGTTGACAGCTGGATAATATTAACTTGCTGGATAGCATTAATTTTTTTTGTTTTGGTTTCATAAATGTAAATATTTGCAGAAAACCCATTTCTAGCATTTGAATTCCATCATTTTTGTATTATTGTTTGGCAGACATATTGAGTTTTAAATGCCACAGCTGAACTTATAAACTTTTAGATTTTAGATGTAGCTTTAGTACTACAGTTACTGACTATGGATGTATTGAGAAAATCTGAACACCATTCAAAGATAGCGCCACATTTGAAAGTTGATCACTGCAGGTCTATATCATAAACTTTAGTCGTGTTTTTGCAAGCTTCATTACTTTCTCACTTTCTGTAGCCTCTCCTCCCACATGCATGGGATGAAATAACTTAATCACATTCACAACTCAGCACCATTTCTAAAGCCTTAGTGGCAACAGTGAAAGTAATAATGAAACTGTGCAGCTGAGTGAGGACACTTCTGTTTGTATGCTTCAATTATCTCTAGACAATAAGGCATTAATTGATTCATTCCTGTGTCAAGATGTGTCTTTGTAAGATGTCTGGTAGGGAGTTTTTGCATTGTTGTTTAATTATATTGGATTGTGTATTTGCACCTATGTAATTTGTTTATGAGTCTGGGGTGTCAGATCAGATCACATTGGCTGAGGTAATCTAATTTCCGAAAGGCTCTTGGGATCTTAGACATTTGGTTAAGTGTTCCAACCTTTTGTGGAGTCAAATCTGTATCTGTTAACATTCAGTGTATACATTAGTGATGCTGTGATTCATTAATTACATAAATGGATTGATTATAAATGATGGCATTATATTTATACATCAGTCTACTAAAAGACTTAATTGCATTGAACCACTTTTGCTTGAAGAGTAAGCGTGCCTGGACTATGCCCTTTTGCCTTTCATTCTACAACCGACACTCCAAAAAACATTGGGGCGCTGGGTAAAATGGAAATAACATTTAAAAAACTGCAATGATTTGCAAATCATTTAAGCCCACGCATGCACAATACACAACAAATGTACTTAAAAATCAATCATAAAAATAAACTACTCATTGAACTTTTATACTTGGCTTAGTGGTGAAGAATTTCTTTCAGCAAGTGAACTGTAAGAAAGCTAGACAGTTGTGACACAGAAAGATTTTATTGTCTACTTTCGTCTACACTGCCTGGCCGAAAAAGGAAGTCATCGCATGGATTTAACTTAGCAGATAGATAAGAGCCATTCCTTTCAGGAGGGTCAAATTATTAGCCTTCACCAAGCAAAGAAAACAACTAAGGAGATTGCTGAAGCTACTAAAATTGGGTTAAGAACTATATCTGTGGAAACTCCCTCTGAGGATATTCTCAGACAGGCACCTGTCAACTCTGATACACATCACCAGCTGCTTCTTTTCACCTGTCAGTGAGTTGGCTAGAATGGCACGGCACATGGCGTGGTTCAAGCTGTCCCCCTAGATCTCACATGCTTCATAATTCTTTTCCATTATGGCCCTAGGCACAATTTAGATTTTGTAGACCATGTTGCCCTGAATATTACTTTGTTAGAACAGCGAAACAAAAACGATGCTAGGCTTTTCAGCAACTGCCTGAATTTTCAATATAGTAAACATTTCCAAATGTTGCAAACTTTGCTCTTTTGCATTGCATTGAGTGCTATTTGCATTGATAAGTGCACATAAATTGTGATGTGCTGAATTATTAATTTGCTTTAAGGTAAAATCATTGCTGCTTAGAGCATTTGAGCTGTGCAACAGCTAGGCTAACGAATAGAATTAAACATCACGTCTGTTGTCACAATAATGAGACACAGTCTGAAGAGCAACTCTTCAGAAACTGATGTGAACTGCTTCTCATCCATTGAGAAAATGGCAGGGTCCCCAAGGGATGCACTTTTTTATTTATTTTTTTTAGCTTAACACTGAACAATGACATTGACTTCCAAACCACAAATTTCTTTGATGCAGTCATGTCTAGATTCCCAAAACAGCATGCAGACAAGCAGCTTCAGGCTCATTAATAATGACTACAAGTCAAGGCATGCTTACTATCTCGCTCTTTCTCTGCCTGCTTAGGTCTGTAATAGAAATGAGACACCTCTACAAGGGTTTCTGCAGTACAGTTGTTAACACAGCCAGAGCTGGTAATAAAATGACCTGTTTCCCTGCAGACATAAAGACACATTCATAGAGTCGCTTTGCAACAGCTGTCGTTCCAGAACCTTTCACATGATAATGCTACAGTAGACGCTATCAGCGTCCCTTCTACAGTAGGGAGTTGACAGAAGTCATCCATTGGATTAAGTAAAAAAATGAAGCTCGGGGAGACAGTAGAAGTAGAGAGATGGCAGGTGGAAGAGAACAGTTAAATTAAATGAGCGGGAGAGTCAGAGCTACACAGCGTTAGAAGGGAGCGAGGGACAGTGAGTGAGGAACAGAGTTGAAACATTATGCTGACAGTTACAGCCTGTCAACACACACACCGTGGGATTTTGGTTTTGTTTTTGCACGTGTGTTTGTGTGTGTGCATATGCATGTGGTGTGATAATTGAATATGCTCTGCCAGCTATCACAACGAGTAAAGACACAAGTGACATCTCGCTCTCTCTCTATCTTTTGGAAAAGCAAGGGATGTCACTGCTGCCTAGCAACCACGTGTTAGCCTTGGAGGATGTGCCAATATGTTATTTTATTTGCTATTTTTGCCAAATTTCACACCTCCCATTGATTTAGATCAGTGGCCCAGCTAATACAACGGGTAGAAACAAGCATGTAGATGTCTTTCAGACAGAAATTTTTGTGTGAGTGTACGCTATATTGCCAAAAGTATTTGCTTGTCTGCCTTCACACGTATATGAACTCGTGTTTCCTCCTATTATTAATCCATAGGGTTTAATATGATGTCGCCCCACCCTTTGCAGTTATAACAGCTTCAGCTTTCCAGCGAAGGCTTTCCACAAGGTTTATGAACGTGTTTATAGGAATTTTTGACCATTCTTCCAGAATTGCATTTGTGAGGTCAGACACTGATGTTGGACGAGAAGGCCTGGCTCACTGTCTCCCCTCTAATTCATCCCAAAGGTGTTCTGTCAGGTTGAGGTCAGGACTTTGTGCAGGTCAGCCAAGTTATTTGGAACAGGAAGGGGCCATCCCCAAACTGTTCCCACAAAGTTGGGAGCATGAAATGGTCCAAAATGTCTTGTTATACTGAAGCATTAAAAGTTCCTTTCACTGGAACTAAGGGGCCGAGCCCAACTCCTGATAAACAACCTCACACCATAATCCCCCCGCCACCAAATTTTACACTTGGCACAATACAGTCAGCCAAGTACTGTTCTCCTGGTAGCCACCAAACACAGACTCAACCATCGGATTGCCAGAAGAGTCATCATTCCACAGAATACGTCTCCACTGCTCTAGAGTCTACAGTGGCAGCATGCTTTACAGCACTCCATCTGACGCTTTGCATTGTGTTTGGTGATGTAAGGCTTGGATGCAGCTGCTCGACCATGGGAACCCATTCCATGAAGCTCTCTACGCAGTGCTCTTGAGATAATCTGAACGCCACATTAAGTTTGGAGGTCTGTAGTGAATGATTCTGCAGAAAGTTGGCGATCTCTGTGCTCTACGCACTGCAGCATCCGCTGACCCTGCTCTTTCATTTTATGTAGCCTACCACTTTGTGGCTGAGTTGCTGTTCCTCCTAACTGCTTCCACTTTGTTACAATACCACTAACAGTTAACTGCAGAGTATTTGGTAGAGAGGACATTTAATGACTGGACTTGTTGCACAGGTGGCATCCTATCACAGTACCATGCGGTAATTCAGAGTTCCTGAAAGCAACAAATTGTTAAACAAATGTTTGTAGAAGCAGTCTGCATGCCTAGGTCCTTGGTTTTATACATCTGTGACCATGGAAATGATTGGAACACCTGAATTCAATGATTTGGATGATTTGAGTGAATACTTTTGGCAGTACAGTGTATGTGTTTGCACGTGTACATGCCAAAACTATTTTGATCAGCTTGTTTTGTGCCAAATCAAATGTTAGTAATACCTGAATAGGATAGCATGGTAACAAACTGGTACCTATCCCTGAGATACTCATCAACCCATTTAACACCGGCTCAAAGGGAACAGCCACCCTGGTCTCCAGTTGTCACTTGCCATGAGCTTCAATCATTATTTCATTTTTTTTTTTGTTTCATTGTGTTTTACTGATTGAAAACCTGCCCTTCAACACGAGTGGCAAGAGGGTTGAAACATGCCAAAAAAAACCCAATATGATATTACAGGAAGCAACAGCATGCTGTAGTTTCCTGTAATATCATAAGCGCTAACTGAGTTCCTGTAAGCACTAACTGCTTTCAGTGCTAACTTCTGCACCATTGCAGCAAGTCAGTTTGTGACACCCCCTCCCCCCCCCCCGATATTCCACGTTCAATTCAAAGTTGTATTACTGTAAAGTGGAAGTGTTTAGGAACCACAGCAACTCCACCATGAAGTGGCAAACGACATAAAGTGGGGTCATGAAGTGCTAATAATTTACATAGTGCGTAAAAGTCACCAACACATGCATCTGACATATGTTGTGGGTGTTCTAAACTAAAATAAATAATAATAACCAATCCATCTTCTGCTTATCCAACTTCGGGTCACAGGAGGTTGAAGCCTCTCCCAGCTGTCATAGGGTGAGAGACAAGTTATACACAAAACAGGTCACCAGTCTACTGTAGGGCTAGCACAGAGAGACAGACAACCATTCATACTCACATTCACACTTATGGCTTAGGTTAGGATAGACAAGTAGCTGTTGTTAAGTCTTCAGGAAACGAATGTAAGTCAATCAAATATCCTCTAAAGTCACAAATTTGTGTGTGTGTGTGTGTGTGTGTGTGTGTGTGTGTGTGTGTGTGTGTGTTGTACCAACTCAACAGAAATGAGTCCTGTGTGTACCAAAAAGGAAATAGATTTGACAGAGATTTGATGTTTTATATTTTTTAACCTTGGACTCAATAATGTCAAGTTGCTCTATAAGAATTTCTGACAGTACAATGATACTTTGGATATGGCGCTTCACTTTGTGCTAGAGGTGTTTTGTTGCTCTAAAGTCTAGAGACTTAAGGTGTCACAATACATTGCACAATCATATCCTGCAACACAAAGCTCTAAATTCATGCTTGTGGATTTCACACCTAACCATGTGTCTTGGCAACTGCCAACTGAACATTATTGCTTTGGCTGTTCATGCAGTGAAATTAAAGAGAAAATAATTAATGAGTTGAGAATCATAAAGAGGTATGCTGGTACGTCTACAAAGGGACTGAGGTCACATTGAATGTATGAAACTCATACGCAATAGCCTGCAATTGCTACATTTCAACCTAGACTGTAGGCCCTGTTGAGGTTTCTGTCATGAACTGTATTTGAGCTTTCTTACTTAAATACACCATTTTCGTTAAACGGGATTGATTATTGGTCTGGCAACAACAACCACTCAGAAAGGTTTGAATTCCCACTGTAATACGCAGCTAAACAGAAACATATATATATACAGTATATATATATGACCCTTAAAAATTATATATTTGCAAGTCATTGTCTGGAGAAGCTGGTCGCTTGCAGAAATGAGAGAGTTATATATAATAAAGTACTTTTGGTATATGTATTTTTTTTATTAGCAGCTGTAGATGGGTAAACCTTTGAAAACAGAATCATCACCCTTACACCTCATCGAAAGAAAGAAAGAAAGAAAGAAAGAAAGAAATTCTCCATCTGGGGAGAATTGTTCTAAACACTGCAGCCTTAACACTGAAAAGGACTCAGAAACTCAGACACTGCTGCTGTATAATTTATGTTTCCCTTAGTTTCTGTTTATGGATGACAAGCTAGACTGGTCCTGCCACACAGAGGCAGTGTACAAGATGGGGCCAAGCAGATTATAACCTGAGAAGGTTAAAATCCTTCAACATCTGCAGACCTGTCCTGCTCACCTTTTACCAGACTGGTGGCTAGTGCACTGTTCTTTGGTGTGGTGCGCTGTCTCTAGGGACAGGAACAGAGTGGACAAACACATAAAGGGGGTGAACTCCACAATCGGGGCTGAACTGGACTCTGTTCCGCAGGTGGCTGGGGTGAAGATGCTAAGGAAACTGAACAGCATACTGAACAATAGCTCAGACTGACTGCACAACCCGGAGGTGCTTCAGGAAAGCACCTTTAGTCACAGACTGATACCACCTCTATTAACTCGGTGCAGGACGGAACACAGCAGGAAGTCCATCCAGTTTATATCGTAGCAATGTTAACCACCAATTTTAATGTATATAGCATTTATATTGTGTATATAGTATTTATATTGTGTTTCTTGTAGTATAATATATAGTATTTGTGTTGGCAGTTACTGCTGCTGTAACAAAGCACTTTCCTGCAAAGGATCTATAAAGTTCTGTACTATTCTAGTTACCTTAGTTTCTGTTTTGGTTCTGAATAAACTGCCGAGTGATTCTTCTGAAATGCTTTTTTCTGCCTAAAGTCTTGTTATTTGTCAAACTGCTGCTGTTTTTATATTGCCAGGCTCGATTTCCATCTTGAGTGTCAGAAAATATGTTTGCCAATTTGTGTTAATACAGAAAGCACTGTGTTTTTTCAAGTCATAAGTCCAGGGTATTTTATGCAAATAGGCGCTATTATACTAAGGGCCAATACATTTTGTTTGTTTGTTTTGAGCACACCAGCATCTGACAATTTTTAGAATTATAGCTGTTATGCCCCCACCACAGCCACCACCACCACACACACACACACACACACACACACACGCACAACTTTCTAAATAACTTTCATATTGTCTGATTTTTTCTTTTTCTTTTTTTTCTTCACTGATTACAAAGGAAACAAAATTGTCTGTGTTTTCCTCTAATTTCTATTTTTCCATAACTAAATTTATACTTTTTTGAAATGTGTCTTTCTCACAAATTCATTAGGAACATTTTCAGTTGAGAATCTAATTAGGAAGCTTAGTCTGTTGTTGTGAAAACAAGGGTTATTAAAGCATATTGCTTCTCTTGTAATATTGAGAACCACAAGGGATAAGTTACTGACCTATTTTGGGCTTTGACCTAAAGTGGTAAAAATACCCCATCTGTGCATGGTGGAATTTCAGCCTGTTACTGTTCCTTCTTTCCTTTAGGGCTCCCAGGACAACATAAGGCACCACAGAGATACTGAGAAATAGAGCAGAACTGGCAAAATTAGATCTTTCTTCAGACTCAACTTAGCCAGTTCCTTCCTTGAATGCACACATAGGAGAGCACACAAAGTAATACAAAGCAAATGAAGGGATGACAGGCAGAAGAAAACAGACAGAGACAACAAAATACATGCAGAGAAACTGAGATAGAAAAGCGGTAAACACAGTCAGCCACATCCCACAGCAAGTGAGTTTGTGTAGTTTTCTGGGTGTTTTTTTGGTTTTGTTTTTTAACATTGTGAAAACGTCTACTTGACTGGAATTTTCTGGTCAGCTGAACTGAAAACTTTCCTGTAAGGATGAGTTGAGAAAATCTGAGTAGATACATAATACCTATGTTTTAAATTATCGGCACTGATACCAATGTTTTCCACACTGTCTGCTCTTTGTTGCAGTTTTGAACAATTAACCAGCACATAGTTTATTGTCACAACAGATAAACGTCAGCCAGACATCAGCTATGTCACATAACATGTCATTTGGCAAAAAAGACAGTAATCACCAACAGCAATGTTGAGCCGATATATTGATATATCTCTAGTATCCCTAGGATTAGGAGCATTACCCGGCTGTACTAAATGCTGTTTCTCGGTATGCGTTATGATACACCAGAACAGGAGCGACCCTTTTTTCTTGTCCTCCCTCCTCTCTCTTTTCCCCTTTTCTCTTAAGCCCTTAAGTCTTGCTTTGCCTGTCTCCATGTCCCCCTGCCCATATCCTTCGAGTTTCATCTCCTTTAAAACTGTTGGTAGTGTGAAGACGGACCAGCACAAGAAATCCATTGCCCTCCTTTGCTCTTTTCATCTTGTATTCACCACTTTAAATGCATACTTATGATGCATATCATTTCTATACCACTGCAATAAAAAGGGAAAGGAATACGAATTGAGTTTGAAAAATGACTCATAATGAATTCTCTGCAAGTTTCATTGACTCCAGTGTCATGGAAATTGCAAGGCACACCTGATAAATTCTGCATTTAAAGAAAATGTAAGAAATCGGGCAGCATAGCCGGATAAGCAACTGTATTAGTGGATGGATGGCTGAATAACTGGATCAGTGGAAAGCCACAGGTCCAGACAGTGCCTGCTTTAATACCAAAGCACCATCCAATCATCTTTTCACTCGTTTTTTGCTACCCCACCCAGTTCATCACTCCGTCTAGTCCACCTGTTAAGGCCACTTTTCCTTTGTGTGTTTTTGTGCGTGTGTGTGTGTGTGTGTGTGTGGGGGGGGTACATTATGGATTAAGCCTGTGTTAATCACATTCTTTGACACAGTAACCTTTTCATAGTGTAGTAAGGCTTAATCCTGATGAAACCTTTCTGTGATTCAGCGACAGATCGTGTCGTTTTGCTCATGAAAAATACTGAATGTACACCGCTATACTGTTTAAATAGAGAAGCGCTGAATTTGTTAAACCTTCTTATTGCATAAGAAGGCTAAATAAAGTTATTTATTTACATATTTTATTAACATTATTAAATTAGAATGATGCTGCTCTGTGCGGGGTGCAGTGGACTTCAAGGTATAGAAATACTAAGTACATCATATACACATGCTCTCTCTCGCTCTCTGCTTTCCTCCGACTGTTAGAATTATGTTTATTTTTTTCAGAAAACTTTATTGACAATACACAGAGGTAATGTGACTACCCACATTTTTCTCCCATTTTCTAAAGCTGGATTTATTAAGTTTTGTACAATATCTCATGAAGACATGCGAGACAAGTTTTAGAAATGTATCAAACTCTGAAGTTTATTCTCTTGCTATGAGAAGAAGTTCATTAAATCATATTGCTGTGCTTGTCCTGTGCAGAACCACAAGGCAAGGGACAGGTGCATGACCTTGGGTTTTAGCCTGAGATGGTAAATATCATTTCTTCCTTGTAGGGATTTGAGGACAATATGAAGAAGAAATAATGCAGAAATTGCTAAATTAGATGTTTCTCCAGGCCCAATTGTAACTGACTCTTTCCTTGAGAACTTTTTTTCTGTAGATGGAGCATAATAACTTTATCTATGTATGGTTACATAGATTAGAATGTGCCGATAAACAACACAAGGTCCCTGCAGGGCACTGAGGCCACGTAAGGCACAGCAGCGCAGTGCAGTAAAGCGGGCTATCCAAAATCTACGCTTAGTGCCACCAGCTGGCTGGCTTAACACAATTGCTGCTTTACAGAGGCCACAGTAATGCGGTGTCTGAGCCAACAGGCTGACATGGTTCACAGCAGTCACACTGACTAACACACACAGAGGTGAGCAGCCTTTGTGTAGCCAGATGGTGACACAGAGCATCTATTTATAGCCTCTCAGAAAAAAGTGCAAAGAAAGACAGAAGAAAGAAGCAACAGGAGCGGCGTCACACAGCCAGTGGTATCGATGCCTTCATTTATGACGTGTGTATCGATTCAGCAGTTTAAAATGCGCCGTTTGAAAACACCAGCTTACAGTTAATGTACCGGCTGAACTTCTTTCACATTCAGATTAGGTGGGATCTGTCAGCTGGGAAGGCCTTCGAATTTTATCCGCATCATTTTCATACTCATCAATCCATCCAGAAACTCCTCAAGCCCTACTGATGGGGGATTGTCATTCTAGAAGCAACCACTCACATCAGGATAGAAATCATCCATTATGGGATAAAGGTGATCACTCAGAACAACGGTGTATTGATTTGCAGTGACCTTTCCCAGAAGAGTACATGGGGATCCTGAACATGCCAGCAAACCTCCCACCACAGCATTATATCGCCACTAGATTTAACACTGTGGGAGCCAGGAGTCCGATTTTTCTTTTAATTTGTCACTGTAAGTGTTGACGTTTGAAACATTCAGTGTTAAATAAAGACTTAAATTTCAAGAAGCCATTTTATTCATACTCCCTTATTGTACAGTGCCTGAAATACTTTGAACAATTAATATAGTATTTATGAAGGATTTTTATTATCATTATTCTGTGGTTATGAAGTGACTCATTTGAAACCCATTAACTGACTGTACTTAAATTGCGAATGTAATCATCAGTGTACTGTCCGATCTAACATGTTGCAATTCCTGCTGCACCAAAATCACAGAAATGACAATACTAAGTAAATTCGCGGACTGTTTCTTTTGTAGTGTGGATCTGTTTTAGATTCTAAATGCCTTGTTGTCGGGGAAATTTTAAAGACTGGGTTTGTTAAGGGAAATGACTCCCTTTCGTGCAGAAAGGTAGATGCCTTTGGCATACTTTTGCAATATAATTGCAGCTGCGGATTTCTGGTGAGCCATGACTAATACACGGGGACCAAAACAATGGTGGAGAGCAGTGTCAAGAGAAAGAAAGAACAGTGAGGCATAATGTCAGTCTCACAAGCCCTGTTCAGAAACAAATGTCAAAATCACCAGTGCTTTTGTACCAGTGGATTTTCTGGAATACTTTGGATCACTTGTTTAAATGAAATTAACAAACAAACAATCCACAGCTTGGAAGTGTTTGACACTGACTCTCTAAATAATTCATCCTATTAATGTGCTGCCATGTACCATTGTTTCCAGGAAGTGCCGTTTTAATTTTTAGGCCAGTCACAGCGCTGCAATGAGTTTTATTCTAGTCCTGTAACAAGCCTGGGTATGCATGTTTTTTTTTTTTTTTTTTGGATTGTGGATTACTGCGTCTTTGGAGAACAATATTCTCATTCTAGCTATAGAGCAGTGTATGACTTTCGCAAAAAAGTTTACTTCAGTACGATCAGCCTATCACACAAGATACTTAGTAATCACATCCACTGTCATGGTCCTGGCATTTGGACCCATGGTTTTGAATTTTATGGACTTTGAATTCTTGGTTATTAAATAAATTTGAACATTTTCATTTTTATGTATTTCCTTAGTATTTTGATTCTTTAGTTCTTAGTTCCAGCTACCATTATTAGAGTTTATTAGTTCCTTTAATATTTACCTCTGTGTTTTCTTCCAGTGTCTTTCACCCATGTTTAAGTTTACTTTTGAGTCCGAGTTTCCCTGTTTTCAATTATGGATACTCACTTCCTGTTTTATTTTGGTAGTTAGTTGTTCCTTACTGATTGCATTTAGGTTTCCTCCTCTCTTTTCTTGATTGCATTGATTGCAGCTGCTATGTTCCGTTACCTGATTATCCTGTGTGCATAAATATAGTAACCCCCCCCCCCCCCCGTTGTTCGTTGTTTCAGTGTTTTTGTTTAATAAATAAAAACCTATAATGTGTCTTTCCCCAAATATTTTGAATCCTCCGTTCTTTAACTTTTGGAGTGTTTGGGCTTGCGTTTAAGGACTAACGCATCACCCAAAATAAAGGTTTGTTTTTATTTTCAGCCACCTGTCTTCTGAATCTGCATTTTGGGTCCGCGATTCATGACATTAACATTGTTGCACTTTGCATTTTGCACATTTTTGGAAAGGCTGAGCTCATTTACAGCAATAAAAATGACTTTAGACCTCAAATATAATATCTGCAGGAAGGCATTCTTCAAGTTTTCCCAATTTCTCTTTGCTCAGACATTCTTCAAGTGTGAAAAAAACTGTTGATAAATTAAGCTCTTACTCAAGTCCATTGGCAAGACACCAAATGCATCTTTTCTCCAAATAAAAGCTTAAAAAAATACTTGATATATGCTTCAGCTTTGAGAGCAGGATTATTTACTGTTTTTTTTTTTTTTTTTTTTTTTATAGTGGATCTAGGATCACATGAATTTCAGAGCAGGTATATCAAACTTTTTGATTGGTCTACCACTGTGTGTTATTTGATTATGTAATCATCAATGCAGGGCATACTGAGTGCTACAAATCATACTAGAAAGTATTCACTGCTGATCATCCAAGGGCGGTAAATAAGAGGGTGATTGGAGGGTGCTTTATAGAATATATTATGTTGCCTTGGTGCTTTGTGCCCATGTTATATCACTGCAAACTGCAAGTCATTTTACTCTTGGGTTCATCATTGACTGTAGTATTTATGACTATGGGCTGGTTGGGGTGGTTAGTTCAAAGAAATAATGATAGAAGTCTATTTTTGACTGTTAAAATGAGAGTTAGATTTTTATTAGTTATTCTGAGCATCTTGTTCTTAGTCAAGCTGGTACTCGAAAAAGCTCCATGTCGTACCAAGCCTGTCAATATTTTGCCAGCCCCTTAACACTTAGTCTACTTGGTTGCAGTGGGAGATCACAAGCTGCTCTCCGGTCTGCTGCATTGTTAGCTGTGCTTTATCATGTGAGGTTATTGCTGTGCCTCTGGTATTCTAATTGGAAAAACCATTTGTTTCAGACCTGATTTGCATACTGGACTTAAACTTCTGAAAGCTGCACTTGGTTGTAATTAGTGTACTTATGAATAAATAGAGCCAGACTTTCTCACTGTCCAGCAGAAATACTGCTAATGTATTGGCACTGCCAGAAAGACTAGTGGATGATTTTAGCATTGTATTTAGTTAAAATGTCTCAGTAATTTGTAATGAAGAATAATCTCTCAAAATCCAGCAGCAGTTGTCTTTAGTTTCTCATACCTTGGTAAAAGTGTGGATTGTTATCCTGAGGTTAGGCAAAAAGAAAAAAAATTAAATATTACTTCTAGCAGATGCACGCAAACATTTTGACCCAATTACAACTGCCTAGAAGAGACAAAAGAAATTTAAAAAAAAAAGATAAACAAAAAAAAGAACAAAAAAGAGAGATGAGAGAAAACAGTGAAACGCAAAGGACAATAAAGAAAAAATGAGAAGGAAGGCGGGGAGAGATGAGTTGTTTATGAGCTGCCCAAGGAGAGGTCAGCTGTGGCCGGTAGACACTCGTTAATCTGTCATTACTCTCATCAGGCCCCTGGCACTGCCACACTGAAGCTATGTGTGCACGTGTGTGTGTGTTTGTACGGGCTGTGAGTCTGATTGGGATTCTGGTCGCTGGCTGGGGAAAAGCTGAGTCACCATGGCGACCTGGAGCCAAGGAGAAGAGAAGATGGGAGAGAAAGAAGAAGACGGCATGGTGGGATAAGATGAAGGGGGGTGGGGGTGGGGGGGGGGGGCAAGATGGGATAAAGGTGCACAGGAGCAGCTTCTCTGTTTTTAGGCTGTTGTGTGTTTGTTTTTGGCTGTTCAGTGAACAAGTTATGCGTAAGGCACACAGTCTGGTTTTAAAAAGAAAGACCACATATTAACGACAAACATCTTTTTTTTTCTTTTTGCCTCCTGAACAAAAAGACCAAATTCTTTAATTTATTTCTATTTCTTCTCTTTTTAGCCTTTTTTAAAGCATCGTTCTAAAATGTGCTCAGTAATGTGTTCAACATGCTGGCCTTCATGGCAGGAAGATTTAACCCAGACTTTATGAAATATGTTTAACTAAATACACTTATGGGCAACTTCATTAGCTACACCCGTTGCACAACTCTGCACTGAGGCATGTAGACGTGGTCAAGATGAGTTGCTTAAGTTCAAACCAAGCATCAGAATGGGGAAGAAAGGTGATTTAAGTGACCAGATGGGCTGATGTGAGTATGTCAGAATCATGAAGAAGAGCATCTCTGAATGCAAAACATATCGAACCTTACAAATGAGCAACAGCAGCAGAAGACCACTTCTGTCAGCTAAGAACAGGAAACTGAGGCTACAATTCACACGTCAAAGCTTGATGTTATCATGTCAGTATGGACCCAAATGTCTGAGGAAAATCTTTGAGTTTCCAGCACATTGTTGAAGCTATGTCATGAAGAATTAAGGCAGTTCTGAAGGCAAAAGGGGGTCCAACCCGATACTATCAAGCAGTACCTAACAAAGTGGCTGGTGAGTGTACCGTGCCAAACTATGACTTTGTAGTTGTAGGGTCTTGTAGTTGTGTGATTAAGCATCCCAAAATTCGGGAAAAAAAATCACAATGGCAATCATGTCACCACTGCCACAAATTATCCAGCCAACATTTATTACAGTAGGTGGTGTGGGACTCATCACCCTGACAATCACGAAAATGGAGGAAGCACAGTTAGCATATGGTTTATGCAAAAAATAATAATAAAAAAGTCTAAAACTAACCAATCTGTGATCTTTGCCTAAAATAACCCAGTAGGTTTGGTCCCTACACCTAATGAAAAGCTAACCGAATGTAATAATAATAAAAAGAATAACAAAAAATAATGATGATTACAGACATCTGTTTGATTCATACCACCACCTGCCTCTTCCTCTGATTGCAGACCGTGTGTCTTTATACTTTATACTAACTTTGTGGCAGAAAGACTTTCCTGTGCAATGCATTGCACTTGTCTATAAAACTGAATTTTATAGGTGTCATGAGGGCTGATTACATTATACTGAACTGTTTTTTTTTTTGTTTTTGTTTTTTGTTTTGTTTTTATTGCCGTAAACAAGAAAAAACTCAAAATGAACTTGAAAACAAAGAGAAATTTGTTAATTTTAAGTAAATTAGTTTAGGGGGTTTGGACAGACCCCTAAACAGTGAGGAAATTAAAAATGACTTTGAGCAGCACTAAAAAATATAATGTGAGATTTAAGTCTTGGAAACAGTTGGAGCTGAGAACCACTGCAGTACCATGATGCTAAAATTAGTAGTAGTAGCTATTATCATGTCACAGCAGAACACAGAAGCACTAGAGGCCGACTTTTTGAATTGCACTTTAAATGGATTATTTTGCATCTAGAGCCTATTATGAAGCAGCTATTGTATATAAATAACAGAAAAAAGATCAAAATTCTTCCAGTATATTGTCTGCTCATGTCAGCCTGGCTCATATGACAGTGTAATAGCACTCCCACCCCAATGGGATCCCCACAACCCCTGGGATTCAACAGGATGCCTGCCTCTCAACGGCCCAAAGCCATGCTGATACCAGCAGAACAAAAAGACAGTGTGCTACAGAGGAGTTATTGTGTTACTCCCTTTTACACTGCCTTTAACTGGCTAGAATGGCTACTTTCATGTGCACGCTGAAGTACTATATGTCTGCTGGATGGATTGCTGTGAAATTGTGCAGACATTCCTGCTCCCTGGAGAATCAACAGGCAATCCACTGACTTTTCTTCTAATGCATTGCTTTTAAATTTAATACATACACTCAGGGAGTTCTCATGTTGCACCAACCAGTAAAATACAACATGTCCTGGATGGACTGGCACAAGAATGTGTAAAGCCCTTTGTGGTTTCTAAACAGTGTTATGACCTTTACACGTGTGTATTTCTGAGTCAAATGTCTCCACACACACTGGATGACTTGCCAAGACTTTGTAACTAGACGTGAACTCATGCTAATGCCTTTGATGATACTCAAACTTTTGCATTTAGTGCAAAATTTAAATGTGTCCAGTACTTAATAATTAACGTCAGTTCCATAAGCCTCATCTATACTTTATTAGCGCTAATTGTTGTAAAACATTAAACTACAGTAAAAGATAGTGAACACTGTAAGAATTTTACTACTAGGTTGTTAACATATGGAATACAATATTATACTTTTCACTGATGACAACACGTTCACTCTGAGCACATGTGACAGATGTGAAAGGGTCTGGAAAAGCCGTGGAGAACATTATACCGCCTGTAACATTGTTCAGTATGACCAGTTTGGTGGTGGGTCAGTGATGGCCT
>JAVDPK010000979.1:135111-150212 GCA_034780415.1 Cichlasoma orientale | reverse complement strand
CCCCCCCCCCCCCCCCCCCCCCAAGCATATTTAATTTGTAGCTGCTTCCTGTGAATGTCACATATTTTCATCAATCTCTGCTTCATGCCGTTAGAAAATGAAAATAAAACAGATGAATTTGATCCATTTTTTTCTTAACTGCCTGTGTGAAGTCCCCTGTTTCCATGGCAGTGTGAGGACTGTCTGTTTTTCCATGTATAGTGATATTCACAAGTGGGATATGATCTTGCATTAATAGTGCATCTCAAACGAGAGCTTAGCTAGAATATGAGTTATAACTTCAGCCCAAGATGCGGCGTGCTCACTGTGACATGCGATGATAATGCAGAGAATCAGGACGTAGCAAATTACAGCACATTTCAGGCCTACATCAGCTTGACTTCTTATCACACAAAAGCATGTCTGAAACGTGTGTTTGTGACAGTTTGTAGAATAAGTCAGCTGGAAATCTTCTTTGGGCGTACTTACCAAGTTTGAGGCTTAAAAGTTTAATCTTAACAAAATCTTGGTTCACTACTGGAATTTTCCTGATGCAGTTTAAAGTGGGTCATGATCAGTGGTACAGTATACTGACAGCAATTGCTCTTCATGATTCCATTAACTTCCAACATATCCCACTGTGTTCCAGCATACTGATTAATACCGATCACATACATAAAGAATTTCACTGTGATCTGAAAGGCTTCAAAGTATCATCATCACTCTCCCTAGACAGCAATTCAAGCTATATTCAAACACGCTGCATTAATACAAGCCAGAAAGAATGACAAAACATAGGCAGGAAATATTGGATTATCAAAAAAAAAAAAAAACCTTCAGCTAAGCCACAGGTATACACATTCCAATGAAGAAATGGGAAAACCAGTAAAGCTCTCCCTGCAAAGCTTGTATATTCTTGCATGTGTGTTTACATGTGTTTTAAGGTGGCTTAGAGCCATTGCAAACCCCAATCAAAATGCAAATGAGGCAGTTAGGATAGGAAAAATTTACCAGGTAAAGAGGAGCTGATGAGCTGACACAGCAAGTTAAATTGTTGGCTGCCTAAATCTAGCCTTCCAGCCCTTTTTTTTTTTCCTGGTTTCTCCTCCTGTCTTTATATCTTTCTGTCTCCATGGTGCAGCAATGGCACTTGCGCAGCAATTCACTCTATAATACTATATACTGTCTACAGCATAGATTGACAGAGTGTTCTACACCTGCCCTCTATATTTTTTAGAGCTTTCTTAAGCTCTCTCTATTCTCACTGCTCTTGTCCAGTGCCTTGGTCCGTCTCCCCACCTGCACCCACCCCCCACCTCACCAACTTCCCCTCAGTCTATTGGTTTCCATTACCTTCACCCTTCCTCTTATATTTTCTCCACTCACCTTTCCAGCAGAACTCCCTCTCTCCAGCCATTATGCCCTGCCTTCTCCCCCTCCCCTATCACCCAGCCCATCTCCTTTTCCTGTTCCTTCTCTGTATTCCATCTCAGCACCCTCTCTTCTGCCCTCTTCCCCTATCAACTCCTTTTAAGCCCCTCTTGTCTCACTTCACTCCCTGTCTGTCTTAGTCTCCACAACGGTTTGGTTATTCAGTTATGTTTCTCTTTCATAACCCAGTCATCTTTTACCCTTTTAAACTCTCAGAATTCTCCTTTTACCCCATGTCCTGCCACGGTCTCTTAACATATCTCCCTATCTGCTTAACACATGTTACTTCATACTTCCCATGCTTTACAACCCCTTGAGCAACATCACCCCCCTCTCTTCTTCCCTTCTCTCTTTTCCTCCTATCTTTAATCTGGAGAGACGATATCACCATCTCTGAATCGTAGGGGAGAAAAAACAGCAGCGCCATTATCTTCCCATCTGCCATCTCTGTCTCTGTGTCTATGTACTCAACTCGGCTCTTCTAAAATTACAAACCAACCTCCAAAAAGCGATGCGGCATTCAAAAAGAGGCGAGAACATGCAGACGGGAGAAGGTGGTGGAGGGAAGAGGGAGAGGAAATTGTGCGATAATCGGACAGAGGAGAAAAGTACATAAAGACACTATCATACCTGCGCGTCTCCCTCTCCTCCTCTTCTGTTGTTGAGGCTATTTCTCCTCTGGTTATTTGCTCCCGTTTAAAGCCAGGTGAAGAACTCGAAAGAAAATACTAAATAATCCCCTTGTTGATCGGAACAATTTTCAAACCAAATAAGAAAATATATCCACTTTTTTTTGGTTGCCTCGTACCGCGCAAGGCAAACGGCGCTGCGGGGCTCCTGGAGGGGAGACGGGGCAAGCCAAGCGTTTCAATTTAGTTCCCGTTGAGTTTGCATCAAAAGCCCTGTACGGGTGCACGACCGGTTGCAGTCTATAACCTACAGCTATCCACTGTCCGCTAGTGATCCGCTGGGACAGGACCGTAACAGAGGGGAGAAAAAACGCCGTTAAAGCGGCGCACCGCCGCGTTCAGTGCGCATTTGGACTCCATACGAGCTCCCCGTGTTTAGACTCCGTTAATCGGTCATTTAAGGAAAATACACAAACGCCGAGGGTTAGTAACGCTGGGTTCCAGTGTCTAAAGAGTGGAAGAAAAGCTATGTATAGTAAGGAAATGACTCTGGACTCCTTTGCCGGTCTCCCCTATGGGTGCTCTCCGTTTTTCCCATTCAGCAGCCGTCTCTGCTGTCCTGAGGTCCAATTTTACTCCTTCACAGCTCTTTGTATTTCATCTGTACATGCTTAAAACAAACAAAAAAAATCCTTTCTGCTTGATGGTAGGTAGGTGTTATCCGTCCCAAGGTCTTCCACAGGTAAGAAATAGGTGCATGAATTCGCAACGAAAAAGAAAAAAAGAAAAAAGAAAAGAAACTGTAAAATCACATAGCTTGGTTAACCGCTGCCCCCCTCTTCAGCTACACAAGTGACTTTGTCTTGACCTCTCTCCTCCCCGCGTTGTTATCTCAGAGGAAAGACAGGACAACAGCGCGGGCTGCCCGGCGGATGGTGGACGAGGCGTTATAGGTCAGAGAAAAAGGAAAGCTTATGATGGAAAGAGCGATAAATCTCGCAGCGAAAACATTTATGTCCTTTTCCTCGTATTAAAATGCGCTCTGATCCGCCGGGATGAGCGTCCCCCTCCTGCAGTTACTTTCACACTGTGCGGCGGTTTTTCCCGGGAGGCGATACGCCCACCAGCCCCGCTCCTGTCTGTCTCCTTCCCTTTGTATCTGCCTCCTGCTCCGTCTATTGACGAAGTCGCTGCTCCCGGATTACAAGCTGGTAATAACAGATGGATGCCTTATGACGACGGTGGGTGATGCCATTCCCTGGACCTTAGCCTGCAGTAGCTAAAGTTTAGGGTCTGTCAGGAGATACAGTGGACAGCGACACGGTCAGAGGTTCTCAAAGTGTGGAGCGGGGACTTGAAGAAGGCCGCGTGAATGTAGTTACAACTGCATGAAAAAAAAGTTAAAATGTTATGATTTCAAATCTATATTTAAAATGTATTTATATAAAGGGATCAGAAGCAAGCTGTTATTAAAGGTAGACTATCTGTTCATGTTCTGGAATTCGACACTGTTGACAATAAAGATTACTGCAATAAGGCAAGGTTCAAATCTAGAAATATAATATAATACCATGAAAATCAATAGATGCAAATCTTACCACATTCATTCTGAGGAAATATGAACAAAACACTGCACACTTCTTTTATCTTATTATTAACGCTATTTAACCCTATGGTAAGCATACCTCAGCTTGTAAGTGGAGGAAAGCGATCAGATGCACATCTCTTGTTTTTTGTCAGGAATCTCCATGTGATATTAAAGACCAGGGAGGCAGTGGACAGCGACACGGTCAGAGGTTCTCAAAGTGTGGAGCGGGGACTTGAAGAAGGCCGCGTGAATGTAGTTACAACTGCATGAAAAAAAAGTTAAAATGTTATGATTTCAAATCTATATTTAAAATGTATTTATATAAAGGGATCAGAAGCAAGCTGTTATTAAAGGTAGACTATCTGTTCATGTTCTGGAATTCGACACTGTTGACAATAAAGATTACTGCAATAAGGCAAGGTTCAAATCTAGAAATATAATATAATACCATGAAAATCAATAGATGCAAATCTTACCACATTCATTCTGAGGAAATATGAACAAAACACTGCACACTTCTTTTATCTTATTATTAACGCTATTTAACCCTATGGTAAGCATACCTCAGCTTGTAAGTGGAGGAAAGCGATCAGATGCACATCTCTTGTTTTTTGTCAGGAATCTCCATGTGATATTAAAGACCAGGGAGGCACTGTGCGTGTCCCTGATGACCAGCATGTAAACCCTCATAAATCCAAAAAGATAGTGTTTTTATGCACTGCCCTTAATTTCATATTGGTAGTTACAAGCACAGAACATCCTGTCATCACTCATCTCATCCATCAACAAGAAAGCACATAAGCATACTTTTCAAAATGTATTTAAAAGTAAGTATAGACAGTGCTTAAGGGGAAGGGTTGTTTGCTCAGTAGCCTAATACCAAGGGAGTGTTTTTAGCTCATTTTAAATGTGTACTATATTCCTGACCGCATTCTTCTTCGTCTTCTTCTAATGGTTATTATTGTTATTATTATTATTATTGACTGTTCCAGGTAGCCTATTTTGAAACACTTTCATCATCTCTGATGTTAAAGGAATTAACCCTGAAAAAATACTTGAAATTACCACTAGGAGGGAGAGGGGAGCAGAAAGTGAATGCATGAACTGTAAATAATATTAAATGGGTTATGTTAATATAATTAAATATAACATTCATTAAACTTTCTGTTTGGTGTCCTGGATACTGTAGATGCAGAGCTGCAGTGATGAATGCTACCATTAGAAATGGCTGAAACAGCCAGTGCAGAGGCAGATTAGTGAGCTCACTTTCCAGATTCTGCAGGATTTCATAGATTATAAAATGTGAGTGTTCTACAATTATCTGATTAGCAAGAGGGATAAATTATATGGTGCAGTGTTGGCAGTACACCAAATAGTTCAAGGTTGTGGCTGGTAGTGGTGGTGGGGCCAGAAGGACAGGGGGATAATAAAGAGATAAAGAGAATAACAGAGAAAGGCAGAAATAAACAGACAAACAGATTTAGAGAATGGGCAGAGATCAGACAGGGGTCAGGAAAAATGAAAACTCTTAACAGTTTGTTTCATCTTTAACCTCAGTTGAAATACTGAGAAATATAGGCTAAAGGCTAGTGTATTAAAAAGCAAATAAATAAGTGCACATCACATCTGAAAGAGATGGACCAAGAGGAAGTAAAAGGGGAGGTGTAGAGAGTTTGTGTGTTGTAGGGAATTGTATACTGTAATAAAAGTCACTGCTGGTGGTATTTGAAGCCAAAATGTGATGAGAATTTAATAAGCCTGCAGCAGCATTTCTTTAGCTACTTGTTCAAGTCTTTTTTCCCCCTGATGATTCTTTTTTTAGCAATGTTTTAATTAGACTGGGTATCCCCAGGGCTAAACAACATTAGCAAATTTTGGAATCTTCAAATGAAGAATTATCACTGACCTAAAGGATCCTGTCAAGTTGCATTGGAGAGTTGTATAAATATTGGTGAATAAACTAGTAAACCAAACAACTTTTCACATACAAATCAAGTCATGACGCTGAGTGAGAGTGACCTAAAAGCAAGCAAGAAAGAGTGGGCTGAGGTTGAAAAAGATAAAAGAGGCAAAAGAGTGCTCATTGTAGAATTCCGTGAATCATTGCTGCCTTCAGAAAAGCCCCCAGGACTTTATATGCAGGGCATCGTTTGGTCAGTGTCCTCCAATAACTAACCTCCAATTATTTTATCAAATTCTGCACAAAGTTAGAAAGAAAAAATAATAACCTTTACGTGTCACTACTGCACAAAACCCTGAAATGTCAAAGCAGCTGGTTGTAGACCCTCATTGAGTCAAGCCACACTGTTACAAAAGCATCTGCCCAGACCAGATTTTAACAAAGGAAAGGACAAATATGGAGAGAATAACACAATCCTGACGCAAACTCTGGCAGCATGTTCATCCTTAAATAGAGAGTAGGCCTACATGATGGCAAGCCACCAGAGGAGTGTGACTAACAAACCCTAAGGAAGGAAATTGTTGGAAAAATTCAAACTCAAAGAACAAAGAACAGGAGAGCAGGCTGTGAACATACTTCTCCCAAAAAAAATACATAATTAACTTTATTTTGCAAGGAAGGTTTTAGACAGAAATCACAGATGTTAAAAATCACGGCCAGTTTAAATCATTGCATTTTTTCCCTCTAAAATATAAACATGCATTCCAGGAGTTAGATTCTGTTCTACTCTGTTGCCGCAAATGAAATATATCTAGCATGAAGATAAACCCATTTAACAAGTCCAGTTTGATTCTTTTCTCCATTTAATATTATTGTAAATGCCATAGTTTTGGGTATGGGGCTCCTTGGATAAAACCAGTCATTTAACACCAAGTGTCTCTGGGAAATTGAAGTGGGCATGTTTTATGATAAGAGGTAGGTGCAATCAAAATGTTTTGCAACTCCAACTATAAAAAGCATAAAAAGCTAGCAGCATAAAAAGCCAATACCTGATTTAAATTCAGCCAATCTCCTCTTCAAAGTAATCTCCTTGTGCACCTTTGCTAATTTGAGATTGCCCCCTGGAAGTCCTGTTCTGATAACTTCCATGTGTGTATCTCCAATGAAACTGGATCTCCTCCACTTTATCAAAACAACAACCCTGCAACTTGAATTTTACTTTGGTGTAGAGGGAAAAGTCTAACTGTGGTACCATATGAGGAACTCAGGCGGCAGAGAAGTATGTGAGGGTGGTGTAGGACATGCATGAGGACAGCAAGACAGTGGTGAGATATCCAGCAGTAGTGACGGAGGGGTTCAAAGTGAGGGTGGTTATTACATCAGAGATCAGCTTTGAGTCCCTTCTTGTTTGCAGTGCTGATGGACAGATTGGCTGATGAGGTCAGGCAGGAGTCTACGTGAAGTATGATGTTTGCAGGTGACATTGTGACCCAAAGGGGGCAGTTGTAATAATGATAAGAAGAAAAAGGTAGAAGATAAAGTGTGGCAAGCAGTTCAGGTGGTAAGCAAAGCTTGTGTTTGTGTGGTAAAAAATACTCCCGCATTTTCATTGCACTGTGCGAGTTAATAGCAGACTGGCGTGCACCATAGTCAAGGTTGCTTGCATTAAATGTTCAACCTCAGGACATGGTAGTCATTGACCAAGTTTTGTTGCCATGGCCTAAATCATATATGCATGTGTGCACATGGTCGCAATTGGAATTTTAAGGAGTGATCTAAAAATAGCAGCAGTTCTGGAAAGTCCAGAGGTGCACAGGGACGCAACCCTGAAGGCGAGTGCCCACATCTTAACCAAGTAAGGTTTATTTATTTATTTATTTATTTATTTTTGCTTTTTATGGACAGAGTTGCAATATTTTTTGATTGCACATGATATTTTATTAACTAAAGGACAAACTGACAAAAGTTGTGATGTGTTTGTTAAATATTGTTTGTTTTTTGTTCAGCCTATGTGAGCGGCACTGCATTATTTTAACAATCCTGTTATTATTAGTGTTATAATAACAATATTTAATAAACAGTAATTAACATTTTTACTGTTATTACACATCATATTTTATTAAATAAATTTTTGCATACTTGTACTATCTGTTGCTGCTTTGTGGGAAATTCTACTGTGTGTTTACACTACTGTGGCAACTTACTGTGTTTCACAACAATAAAGCCTGTGAAATTGAGATGGAGTAGAGATGAACACAATAAGAAGAAGAGAAAGTGTATGAGAGGAAGGAGGAAGGGAGGGAAGGAGATAAAGAGAGACGGAAAAGCCTCCAGCCAATTCAGCACCATGGACAGTGCTGTAGCGGGATTCAGCTGCACAAGGCCGGAACAAGCTTTATCCTCAGAGAGAAAAGCCAAAAGCTCCACTCAACATGGTCTGATCTCTCTCACTCCAACTCTCCTGCTCTCTTACACACACACACTTATCTCTCATCCATGCATTTCACTTGGACTGTCCTCTCTTCCACACACAGACCACACAGACCCACACTTAGGCACATGTAGTCACGAACACGCACATACAGTGTCTTCACTCTTTCTGGATCAACATACCAAAGTAGTTGACAAGTCACGCGCGTGTGCGTGTGTGTGTGTGTGTGTGTGTTTTTGGTGCTCAGCCTGGTAAGCATTTTTTTCCCTCCTTAGTCACCTCTTTTAGAAAAGAGGCACAAGTAGAGGATGGGTTCAAAAGGACACTGCACACTAAACCAGTTGAGTGATTTATAAACGGGATAAGTTTGTTTGGACTTAGTGAGAGTGGGAAGAGGAAGGAGAGAAAATGAAGTTTAGGAATAAAAAAAAGTAAAGAAATGTAGAGTGAGCTAAATAGAGACTGAGGTAGCAAAGAACATAACAGGGCATGCAACTCCTTTGAACTTAGTTATTGTTGGTGTGTCAGATGAACATATTCTTACTCCCAGCCCTTCCCATACTGATACTTTGCTGCATATTTACCCCCACTGCCTATAGAGTATGAATCCGGAACAAGAAAGTATGTCAAATTTCAGCTTCACATTATGAGGCAGGTAGAATTCTCAGCTGGTTTTGGTTAAAATCTAGCCCTTTGCAATGATAACTAAGCATTAGAAGACAAACTATCCCATCAGCAACACGTTTTTCCTTCATTTTCTACAAGAGTTTGATGACATTAATGACACAAGCTGAGAACATTTAGGTATGATGTCCTGACATCTATTTCAGACATGAAGGAATTTCCACTGAATTGTGTTGGACAACACTGCATGCTAAAAACGGACACCAAAGAGGTGCTGACAAGGGTCACAGTGTATCAAGCTGGGAGTGAGAGTTCCCTCATCTGCCCCCTAGCCCTGTTTTTGGTATGGCCTCCTTTTAGAAACAGCTTATCTGAGAGGAGCCTCATGGCACTTTCTAAAATTCATATAGTTACAGACTACATTTGGATTAGCTTTACTGCCGTGTCTGCTGGGTAGTCACACATTTTTTTAATCCCCTTAACTCTTTAGGTCTCTGTACAATGATCAAGCATCGATCAACATCCTGTCTCTTTCCTACAGCCTCTCAGTTCAGCACTGACCAATCAGTTACCTGCAAGTCTGTTTCACAGCAAAGATTTAGGTATGACTATTGCAACTGAAGTCTGTTCACTGACTTTTCTGGAGAATTACATGTTATTATATTAGAGATATGTTTATTAACTATACTCATGTTAAACACACTCCCACTGATAAATGAAGAATGGGCTTGAAACTGGGGTTGTTCTTTTTAATAAAGTCAGACCAATAATAGATAAATAAATAGGAGTTTAGTGGCACTTGGAGTAACACATTTCTCAGTGCTACAGCTCAGTATCTCACTTCTTTGTGTCCCTGAAATAGTTTATTTTCACAGACTGCAGGTAAGCTCAAACATTAGGGGGGTATTTGATTTTTGCACAATATCTGGCCTTATTTTGAACACGCAAACAAACCATGTTGGATATGAAGAAACTGAAATACATTGGGCTGACAAACCAGTTTATGCAGCCCTTCATCCAAGAGTGTCACACTACTAAATTAAGGTATAATGAAATTGGGAGAAAGGGTCTGTCCAAAAGAGACAGACAACTGGCAACCCAAAGGGGAACTACTATGCTTCAAACCTGCAAATTAAACACATACCTCAAAGGAACTGAGGAAGGTTTCAGCTCAGTGCCATCCTGGGTGGCAGTAGAGAAGGCATTGCTTAAAACATAATTTTTTTTTTTTTTTTTTTAAATCTAAGTAGTATAATGTAGTAGTATAGTGTGAAATGCAGATAAATCTTTACGTTTTGGTGTCTTTTCAGGCATGCCTTACCAGACCTTTGAGCTCAGACTTTAGAAACCTGGCTGCTCCACCCGGGTGACTGACTCCGGCACATTCACACTGAATTGTGGTTTCTCAAATGAAAAAGCAGTTGGTCCAATGAGCGCTACAGTAGGACTAAGAATTTGTGATGTGGGGAGGTATCCAGCTTACATCAAAAGAGGAGAAATACACTGCTGAGTAACTCAGAAGATATATATTTTTTTTACATGCAGTGTCTTTTTGGATGACTAGCTGGCTACTGGTAAGGCTCTATGGAGAAACTAGTCTGTTTTATTCAGAGGGTGTGCTGTCTTTTACTGTGTGACTGTACACATTGTCAGTTGTGGGCCATGCTGCCAACGTGAGTAGGCATTCAAAGTGGATCTACCTTTGCTTATACATTTACTTTCTTCTTCTTCCATTAAAGCTTTGGGCAGTCCGATGAACATTATGTGGTGCACTGATTGTGAAGGGAGGGCTGTTTATGCATGCAAGTTTTGAACTTTCAAACCTTTTTAACATGTAGTATCATTGGTTTTTCTCATCATCTGTTTCATGTATAGAGAATCAAATTGGTGCATTGACTTCCACTCTGTTTCAGTAGTTTGGAACTCAAAAGGAAAATGCAAAAACTCTGGACAAACTGAGAGGTTGGCAGTTTATGAGTGTCCTGGCTGGACTGGCTGAAAGGGAGTGAAACAGGTGATAATGGAGTGAGGCAGCATTGTGGCGTGCCAGAGGCTGGCAGAAAGTGGACAAGCAGGTTGAAGGTGATGCAGAGCTGGTGAGCAACTTGATGAGCAGAGAGTTGCCCTGAAGCACAGAAAGATGACGTTACTTGAACAGACACATGAGCAGCTGCCATATAGCTAAAAGGAGAGATGATTTGTTGAAGCACCAGGGTAGACATACTACCAATACCATAATGATAAGCAAGTATACCAGTTGCCTTCAGTTAAGGAGCAGAAGGAGATACTGTATCCATGATGTAAACAGGGACAGAGAAGAAGGGAAACAGAAACACATGGAGGAGACTATAACACCTTTGTGGCCTTGTCAAAAAAAAAGGCAACATTTGACCACAGGAGGGAGGGCACTGCAATTGGCAAAAACATGTTTTCCCTATCAGTGCTTAAGGCTATGCTTTTAACATGATCAGAACATGTTGCCATGGCAACTGTGCCCTGCTCACCTTATTGCTGTTTAGAGTTATTAAAAAAAACCTCCAATTAATTCTGATGTGTGTCGTTATTAAAGTTATTTTATAGTGTGAAAGATATTAAGTAATTACATTTTAGTAGAAGGGGAAAGTTTACAAAAACTGTATATTGTAACAGAAGGAGCATGAAACAATTTCTTAAGCCACCTGTTTATTTCCAGAGAATTAGAGTAAAGGAAGGAGAGAAAGAGATGTTATAGCACTGTCCTTCGGACTAGCAAGGTTACAGTTTAATGGAGCCGGCATGAATGCCTCTCCTGACACATCCACCCCGCCATGACCATCAGACAGAAACAGACGACTGGACAGAGTGAGAGAGACGTATAAGGACAGAGTCAGACTGAGCATCATAGATAGATAGACACATAGCTAGCTGGCTAGGTAGCTAGAGAGAGAGAGACGGAGAGAGATTGCCAGGTCATGGCCTTGTGTACTGATGGAGAGAGTGCAGAGAGGTAGAGAGAGAGATAGAAACCCTGACATTGCCACTATATGGTCATTTATCATATTTGAAAGAAGAGAGTGATAGAGCAGACACAGGAGGAGAGGGAAAGAGAGGTGTGTGTAACATGTACAGTAATAGTAAAATAAATGTTTCATTGGAAACATACAGAAATATTTTATTTAAATTGCAAACATGATAAAACAATTTTGAAGATGCTGAAATTAAAGTTGAATTTTTTTGGTATTTTTTTATTTCTTTGTTTTTAAAAAGAGGAAGAGATATTTTGCAAGTGTAATGTATGAGTTGGATGTAGAAATTGACTGGAGATCAATAAATTGAGGACAAGGGGGTTTAGAGAAGTGCGACAGAGAGAACAGCGAATCTAGAAAGTTGGTAAGAAGATAAGGAGGAGAGGAAAGGTCAGTAGGGAGTGCACAGCGAGAACCAGCTGAGGAAAGGCTACAGTAAGTAGGAGACATCCTGAATACTGGGCTTTGAATTAATGCAGGTTCAGTTATTGTATTCTGTGTTTCATTTAAACATAACAAAAATGGCATACAGTGGAAATTTCTGTGAATAGATTTTTTTTTATAGGGAAAACTTCACAGATTTTTCTTACTTTGAAAATTGTTACATTTACAAACTCATTTCCAAGATTTTAAAACATGCTGCTGGCATTTAAATAAAAAATAAATATATAATTTAATTCTAACCAATTATACTTCAGCAGCAAACAAAATGTTTTGTTTGCAACATTTGATATGTGGTCTTTGAAGTATTTGTAGTTTTTTTTTAAATGAAGTTACAAAAGTAAAAATTCTGAAGATATGCTTCAGTTTATTTCTACATTCTTTTTCTATTTCTTTATTTACGAGGATTAATATAAAGAGTTGCAGGTACTCAGTGTTTTTTTGGATCTGGATTATGATCGATAGATATTATTCACACTTCATAGTGAATGTAAACCAAACATTATCATATATTTGAGGAAGAACTCCAATTCTGCATGCTTTTGTAATTTTATTCTATTACTTTTTCTGTCATGAACATGTAAAGAGTTTCTTCTATAGAATCGACTCTGTTTTCTAGTTCTCTTAATGCAGGACAGCTCTAGATTTAAAATCTATCGACAACCACATTTTCTCATATCCAGCGCACCGGTGTTTTATGTAGGAACTCTTCTTACTGACCAGCAGCACTTTCCTGTGATGGTCACAAGACAAAAGTAGCAACAGAAATGGATTCATTAGCTCATAGGTCGATGTCTTATCCTGAATATTTGCTTTGAGCATGTCGTGCAAAAAAGAAACTAGAAGTGTGATGAGACTAGTGCCCGCTGAAAAATGAAAGTAGAATGATTAATTAAATTGCATTCTATAATACAATTTGACCACTTTTGCACACTAGTCAGAAAGAAAAAGGTCTTAATTAGTAATTAGAACAGATTCCTCTTGTAAATAATAAGGAGGAGGAGAAGAAGCAGAAATCACACAGATAAATACTGTGGCAGTAGCGCTCTCTTTCTAGGTTGCTATTCATGTCCCTGCAGTGGTTGCATGTGTAACTGGGAAAAGTCTACTGTGCAGGATGGTTGGCACGGGGCTTTCATCAGAAAATGTCAGTAAACAGAACATCACACAGGGCCTTATTACTGTGATCTTGAAAAGGAGCTGGTTACCTTGAGGGGACAGGGTCTGAACATGTAAAAAAAGACCGCTTTCACAGGGTTCTATGTAGTCCTGTAAAAAACTAAGACAACCCATGATTCAACAGCTTGTAAAACCATCTTTAGTTGCAATAACTGGAAGTAATCACTTTCTTTGACTTTATGAGTCTCATTGACTTCATGAGTACCATTGTGGAAGAATTTTGGCCCACCATTCTTTACAGTGTTGCATCAGTCCACTGAGGTTTGCAGGCCACTGCAACACCTTGATTGTTTTGTAGATTTACTGAAGTGCTTGGGATTATTGTCCTGCTGCATGACCCAGTTTCAAGCAAGCTTTAGTTATCAGACAGATGGCCTCACAATTGACTCTAGAATACTTTGATATACAGAGGGGTTGATGGTCAACTCAGTGACTGCAAGCCCAGGTTGCAGTGTGAGCAGCTGCAAAAACCAGCCCAAATAATCACCCTTCCACCATAGCGCTTGACATTTCGTGTGAGGTATTTGTACTAATATATCCAAGCATCTCCACTTTAGTCTTGTCTGTCCAGCATTGTTCCAAAAGTCTTAAAGAATGTTCAGATGCAACTGTGAAACCTAAGCAAATCATAAATACAGACTTCATAAATGAACTCAAACTCACACATTTTCTTTTGCTCTCCCCACCACCTCAACGCCAGCCCCAGCTCTAATAACTTATTTGCATAACACTGTATTTAAAATAGGTTGTTACTCAACATAAAATTATAGTTTTACTTACCTCTTCAGTGAAGGTCTTTGTTTAAACCAGGCTCTGAGGAAAACACAAAGTGATGAGGCATGGCATAATACCAGTGTTTGCGACAGCTGTAATACCATTTAGAAACACTAAGTGGGTAAGTAATCTATTGTCATGAGTTGGCAACCTGAATCAAGCAATACACTTAAAATAACTATATTAATTTTTTGGCTATTTTGTTTGATTTTAGCTCGCTTGCATAGGATGTGGTTTAGAGATGATTATATCTTAATAAAAACTATGCATGTGTCATGTGATTTATGCAAATATATTTCTTCCTCACTTCAAGAGTGGCAGAGGGTCATTCCTGATATTGATTTTTTGCTAATGTCTCTCCTTTTCTAGGATCCCAGGATCAAGCCCAGGGAATTTTGCTCTCTAACTTGATGAGTGGACTCTTTCTGTGGCATAGAAGCCTTCTTGGCTGCCTGTCTCTCTTGGATCTTGGTGGATCTAGGTGTCCTCAAAGACTTTCTTCAGCTATCTATATTATGTTTGCCTGTGTCTTCAGCAATGTAAAAGGCAGAAATTTGAGCGTGCTACAAGCAAAATAGAAAGCACCTTATCTGAATGACGGGATGAATAGCACATTTGTCAGACGTATTAAAGAACAGAGAATTAGGGTGATAGTAGGACTTGTAAAGATGTGTCATTGCCCTGGTCCTACTGGGTACCAAGTAAACACAGTGAATTCAAAAACCTGCATTTGAGTCTCCTGAAGCATTCTTTGTACAACACTTTCAGTGTGCTCTGGTAGGACTACATGTTTGATAGTATTACCCTGATCTGTGTACATGTACAAGAGATTCATGTGATTTCACCTTCTGTATTAATGTAAAGTGTACAGAACAGTAACCCCTGTCTACATTTGTTGGTAATTGTTGTATATTTACAATGTAAAATAGTATGTATATCAGGTGAAGCTGGTAAAGCACTCAGACAGATAACAAATTGTAGATGAAGATGTTCTTTCCAGAGTGTCTGAGTCAAGATTAGGCAGTCAGCAAGCAAATAAATTATGTAAGAGTGTGTGTGTGTGTGTGTGTGTGTGTGTGTGTGTGTGTGTGTGTGTGTGTGTGTGTGTGTGTGTGTGTGT
>JAVDPK010000979.1:122570-135011 GCA_034780415.1 Cichlasoma orientale | reverse complement strand
GTGTGTGTGTGTGTGTGTGTGTGTGTGTGTGTGTGTGTGTGTGTGTGTGTGTGTGTGTGTGTGTGTGTGTCAGATAAGAAAAATATTTAACATGGAGACGAGCATACCCCAAACAGAGATAAAGCTGGCAGTGACTCAATATGCTTGAAATTGAAAGTTGCATTAAGTGCATTAAGTGAACAGTAAGTTTCTGGAAGAGAAAGGTCAAATACCAAAATCTGCAGTGTCACAGAGGGGAAAAAACATATCAGGAAGTCAGGGAACAGAGTTTTTTTGGCTATTCTAGACAAGATATTTGTTGGGCTGCCTGAATTAAATATTTGAAGGTCAAGTGTAATCTGTGATTAATTCAGTGATTTCAGTTTCCATGTGACTGTGTGTGTACCCTTCTCATTCCCAGACTCATGGATTATTGCAGTTTAGGACATTATTGTCCCTTTATGTTGTATACCGTATCAGTTCCTTTGATAAAATCACCACCGCAGACACTGTAATAGTCACCAGCCAGAATGACTATTTGCCTTCTGAAATGATCATTAGTCGGTGTGTATGTGTTTGTGCGTCTGTCTGAGCATGCATGCGTGTGCCTGTTAAAATCCAGATTCAATCAGTCTAGTTAATTAGCAGCAGATGTGTTGCTTCCCAAATTAGAAAGTGATGATTCAGTGAAAGCACGCCAGCAATCTGCAGTCTTACATTTGGTGAACAAAAAATAAATAAATAATAAAATCAATGGAAAGCTATTGATTTCTTTAAATATATGTTGATAGGAAAGTGCTCAGTGCATTTTCTAAATGATTTTGCCTACTTTAAAATGATATATAAATATGAGGTATGCATTTTTGGGGATTTTCAGTCTTAATTATAACAAGAGAGCTGGGAGAGAGAGCGGGGGGAGGCATGAAGCAAAAGGCTGAGGGCATCTTCGACCTTAGGTCTCTGCAATAGCCTTACTGCATATGGGTCAGCTGCTCAACCTATACCAGCACCCAGGTATCCTTTTTTTTTTCTTTTTATGATAATTATGCTATGCAAGCAAAATACCAGTGGCATTTGTAGTAGTGATGAGTGTCAAGCCAAGATATACAAATGAAAACTCTGGTGCTCATTAAATTGCACTACATTTATTTCTAACTACTTAACATCTGGCACTAAAAGCAGAATGTAAAAAGGTATAATCATAATGTTTGCCCCAACAGCCACCTGTTTTCTATTCCTTCGCAGACCTGCATCTGGGACGAAGACAGTAATTATTGCTATTGTTACACATTTTATGTTGGGAAGATGGCAACATTGGGCACAGCTCTTGCCTTACCCTAACAAATGCAATTATACAGCTTCTCAACCTTTTGTCACTGACTGCATATTTTCAACACTGTCAATGGTTCACTAAATCTGAGCTGGTGTTAAACACTTTTTAGTGTTCTGAAATGGTTGTGGCATGGCTCCAAACTGCTCATTAAATAATTTTATAGTTGCAATCAGCGAAGCGTGCAGACCTGAGCACTGCAGCATTGCCACCGGTATTAGAACTCCAGAAGAGAATGGCATGGGACAGCCAAGCAGAGCAAAGGTATGGAACATCAGAGAAAATTACATTTTAGTACAGCATGATCTTATACTGCACAACACAGAATGAAAACCATAGAACAGTAAAGAACAGCAAGACATAGCATAGGCTATACTGTAGGTGTTCTTGACGAGATTAAGACAGCAGAAAATGCAGTAATCTACTGTAGATCACTGGCCCATGCTGCATGTCACAGCTTAGCATGCCATATTGAAGCACTGAATTTCAAAGAGGATGCTGCAGAGAGCAATGAAAAATGTTACAGTATGGGTTTGAATGTAGGTTTCCCCAGGTCCTCTGTTTTTTCCACCAAAGACGAGCAGATGAAGGAAGACAAAAACTCTCACTGTGCATGGTAATAACATTTATTAGACTTAGTCTTACAACAGACTGCCACAAGCTGACCCTGTGCATGCTGGGGTAGTCTCCAGGCTCCCCTAGACCCTGATCAAATGAGCAGAAACTTTATTAATTATTAACACCTATTTGAATAATCACTATTGAGACCAGTTTGTACCGGACTCAAAGCCAGCTACATTAACTGCTCTGTGAGGGTGCACTTACACTCAGGACTACTTTGAGCTAAATGCTAGCATCAGCACGCAAAAATGCTGATGAGGAGCAAGCATGATATTAGCCATGGTCACTGTCTTACTTTAGGATGTTAGCATGCTAAGATTTGCTAACTAGCACAGCCGCAAAATACGGCAATATATGGACAGTTAAGGGACGAAATTATTTCAATTCATCATCAGTTTAGCAATGCAGAAATTTCTAGACATCCAAAAGCAGTTGAGATGTTTCCTCTAAAACACCAGATGCTAAACCAAGTAGATGAAAAGTCAGTCATCATAGTCAGCTGGCTTTTTGCTGCAGGGAATGTGAATGCCTGCACAAAATTTCAAGGCCATCCATCCAAAAGCTCTTAAGATATTTGTAGGTTCTTAGTATAGTGCTTCTCCTCTTACATATGCTGCATCTGTGTGAATAATTTTCTGTAAGAACATAAAATAAAACAGGTGTGTGTGTGAGAGAGAGAGAGAGAGAGAGTGGTAACAATGTAAAGCAATAGGTTATGCTCTAGACTTGAACTCACAACATGTCAGGTACGTGCGATGCCCCTCCTGCTCCACAGCCCTGCTGTGCTCTGTTGTGTTCCGTGCTGAGGCGTTCTGTTTCATGCCAAGCAGGCTAACTACACTGTTATGCTTCGGTGGTGCAGAACGTCAACTGCATCTGCTACACTACTCTGTTTGTGTGTGAGAGGATGAATAAGTATGAGGATAAAATAAGCAACACTGAAAGAGACAGAAAGAAAGCTGAGAGGATAGTAAAATAATAAGAAAAAAGAATGAACCATAAGGAAAGTGTAGAAGTCTGCACGGTGAAAAGGGCAAAAACATATTCTGGGGGGGGGGATAAAGCAAATGCAGTGAGATCAGTTCACTGCACAAACCATTCATTCCAATCTGTTGTGGTTTTTCACTGGGTGAAACTAACAGTGTGATTTGGCACGGTGAGGTTGGAGGAAAATCTCCAAATTTGTGTAACCATATCTCCATCACTGATATCTCTGTGTTATTTGACTTTCAACCATACGTTGCTGCTTACATTACTATTATTTTTTGTAAGTTTGCACGAGTTTGGTTCCTTTTGGTAATTTTGTCTTGTTTTTCTCTCAAACACTTCAAGACTATTGCTGTTGTGTCTCCTGACTCTAATATGAGCTCAATTCAAGCCTGCACAATTGTTCCTGAGGGTTTTTTCTCATCTTAAATCCAGCACATAACAAGTACACAAAAAGACAGAAACAAAGAGTAGAGTCTTATGGGTAATTTTTGAAATCTCATAGTTACGCACTGGTGGGGGAAAAAAAACCCAACAAACAAAACAAAAAAAAAAAACAGATACCTTGCGGACAATGGCAATTACTTTTATCTTACCTTATCAAATGAGAAAAGAGACTGGTGGTAACATATGGCTAGATTTTAAAAAAATCCGAATGTTAGGGATCTCTTATTAATAATGCTTTGCACTGAGTCAGGTGAGGTGAACCACAGTGCAGTCATACGAGGATGTGTTGACTCCTGCCCATGGGCGCTGTTTTTATGGGCTTTCCAAACAGCTATCTGAACACTTCTGGCAGAATATTTATCAAGAGCCTTGCAGGTTTCTTCCAATATAATATTTTAGAAGTGCACAACAACTCAGAGAGGAAACAGGATGAAGAAAGAAAGAGGGAGGGAAAGAGAAAGATGGGAGAACATGATGGCAAATACTTTTACAGAAAAGACAGAAAAAACTAACATAATTAAAGCTTAATTGAATAATTATAATATTAAGAACAGGTCAAAATATTATGTGTGGTGTGGAAGGATTTTCTAATCTCCTGCCTCTGCAGTCACCTCTGCTGTACAAATCACTTTAGCATTTTTCAGCTCAGTGTTTTGGTTTCCTGCAGGCTTGTTTCTAGCCGCAGCAGGCATGGTAGCCTGTGGCTTTTTAGAGATTAAGGAACATTTAGCAGCTAAAAAGCCAAGAATTTCCCCAAGGAACCGGACAGAGATGAGACCAGTGCTAAAGGGAAGGTGATTATTGGACCTAATGTTAATTAATGCTAATGTTGGTCTGCGTCAGCTGCATCTGTAAATAGGTGTGCAACCAGGGATATGCTGATCACTTCAATAAAATCAGTTTCATAAATGATTAAACACATTTTTTACATTGTAATTTGAAAATCAAACAAACAGGAAATCTGGTTATTAAAATCTGGGCAGCACCTTCAATTTAATTAAAGAAAAAAATGATAAAGGAAATGAATGATTCTTGTGAATTAGTCTCAAAAACCATATTAAACTTTCATGAATAGTCAAATTAATATTGTCAATAATAGCCTTAATTATAAGGGCAATAAAAGCAGAAATGTGCAACTTAGACAAACATGTATTCAAATGCATTTATGCAATAAGGTAATAAAAGCGAACCACTACACATACAATATATTTCTTAAGCTAAACGGACAATAGGATACGTGCAAGAGAGAGAGAGAGTCTGCGTTTGCACGTGTGTGTGTGTGCATACGTGTGTGAGTGAGTGCACATATTAAGTCATGCTTGCATGGCATGAACATACGTGCAGAGCAAAGGAACATGTGAAGCCAGAGCTTTGAATTCCCTTTCCGCATGTGGTGTTCGTTTAAAAGCAATCCAATGCATGATCCCAGTGGGAAATTGGTCTCAAAGCAGCAAAGTGGATAGTTAGGATGCAAGACCGTGTCCGTGTGAAGCCTCACTGTAATGGTCCTGGGTCAGTGTACCCAGCATTTGAGGTTTTTGGACTTTCAAGTTCTGTTTATTTATTCTTTGTGATCCCTGGTTTTCTTTAATGTTTATATTTACTTCATGTATTCTATAGTGTACTTAGTTTTCTTCCTAGTTCCCAGATGCTTTAGTGTTTAGTTCCTTCCTCAGTGTCCCATCCTCTTGTGTCAAGTCTTCTATGTCAAGTTCTTTCATGTATCTGTGTTCTCCCCATTTAGTTTGCACTTTATTTTGAGTTTGTGTTCTTTGTGCTTTGCATTTAGTTTTCCTTTGTTTGTCTCATCTGCTGTTTGCCGTCTCCCCTTGTCTTTTGTCAAAGCATTTGTTTTCCTTGCCCGTAGTGTTTCACAGCCCCAGTGTGTTTCTTCTAGTAACCCCTGTGAGTTTCGCAGTGATTTAAAGTTTTCAGTTTTCCTCTTTTGGAGTCAAGTTTCACCTTTTGGATTACTCTTACTTTTGTACTCTTCATCATCAACCAAATAAATGGCACACTTTTTGTTAACCTTTGGCTGCTTGCACGCATCTGAATTTGGGTCCTACTCAACATCAAATCTGCACATCCTGCAGATTCCAGCACTCACATCAGCTCAACAAACCAATAATCATATAATCATACATCAGTAAGCCAAGTC
Organism: Cichlasoma orientale; assembly: GCA_034780415.1. Lineage (NCBI taxonomy): Eukaryota > Metazoa > Chordata > Actinopteri > Cichliformes > Cichlidae > Cichlasoma > Cichlasoma orientale. The sequence goes on along the minus strand of JAVDPK010000979.1, from coordinate 129,489 downwards.
AGAAAATGTACATCAGTTGAAAGCGAGCTTAACTCCCCCAGTTATGTGTGTCCATGATTAAAGACAAGGACATTCTGCTGCTAGCTGGCACTCCTGACTTTCTGTACTTTGTTGTTCCAGGCTCTCAATAGTTGTTCTGACTTTTCTTCTGTCCTTGCTCTTGTTATTTAAAAAAGTTAGCTGCTGGTGCTTAAATCATGTGCATCTGAAATTGCTAGGTTGTTTAGAGTGCATAAGTGCACTCATGCTAACAAATGTGCCTGCATGCAGTGCATTGTGAGTACCTGATGTACTTATAACTGTCAAAAAGTGTGGAGTACATTTCATGATCAGTGTTCACCAACATGGTTACGTGGTGGAAGGTGAATGGAGGGAGCAGAATACAGTACTTTGTCAACTGGACATAATGTACACAATTCACTGCATGCAATTGTGCTAATAGAAGTGTTAGTGGTGTGTGACTGGCTGATGAGGACTCTTTGATATACTCTTATCTCTTACATCACTGCCATAAAAAAGAAAAAAATTCTTCTTTTAGCTGCTCCCTTTAGGTGTCACCACAGATCATCTGCCTCCATCTCACCCTATCCCTAGCATCCTCTTCTGTCACACCAACCCTCTGCATGACCTTCATCCCTACATCCATGAATCTTCTCTGTTGTCTTTCTCTTTTTCTCCTGCATGGAAGCTCCATCTCCAACATCCTTTGTTCACATCTCTCCTCTACCCATGTCCAAACCATCTCAGCCTTGCCTCTATAACTTTGTTTCCAAAACACTCAACCTGAGCTGTCCCTCTGATGTACTCATTTCTAATCTTGTCCATCCTGGTTACTTCCAATGAAAATCACTGACCCACTTTTAATCATGTGAACATGAACCAAGGTGTGAAAAAAGGAGTGGGTCATTATCATTAGGGGGTTTCAGGTGAAACCACAGTCAGACTTTGCACCCACACTATAATGTGACCTCCTGAGGTCTCCTGAAGTTAGGTGTGAGTGGGGGTTGAGGCACCTGGCAAGGGATCTCAAGACAGCATTGTAGAAGGCTGACAGCCGGTGTCGTAAGCCACCACTTACAGTATGTTCAATGATGGTCGTTCACAGTGGACACAAGTTTACTCCTCTTTCAAACCATCTGTCTTCCTGGTCCAAAATGTGAACATTGGCATCCTTGAAAGAGTGTCCTTAATCCTTCAGGTGCTGGTGTACAGCTGAGTCTTGTCCTTTTGAGGTGGCATTTCTATGTTGTGCCATCCATTTGTTGAGTGGCTGTTTAGTTTCTCCAATGTAGAGGGCCGAGCACTCCTCACTGCTCTGCACAGCATTCACATGTTGCTTACCTTGTGTTTGGGAATTTTGTCCTTGGGATGAATCAGTTTTTGCCTTACAGTGTGTTTAGGTCTGAAGTACACTGGGATGTCGTGCTTGGAGAAATGTGTCCAGGTGTCATCCACATACTTATACAAGTGGTTAGGTCCTAACCCTTTGAAGGAGCCAAGAGCTTTACTTTCCACTTCCTCTCTGTAAAGGTTGGCTACAATGGGTGACACTGAGGAGCCCATGGCAGATCCATACTTTAGTCTGTAGAAACTCTCATTATGTTTGAAATATGTGGTAGTAAAGCAGAGGTCTAACAGTTTGCAAATGCGCTGAGAAGTGTAGTAATTTTGTTGGGACAATCAGTTGAGTTTAGAACAGCAGTTCACCTCCCCTCATCGGCAGGTAGTATTGTGATGCCTTGTCTTTACTTAGGGATATGATGGCCTTCTTTTATTGAATTGTGAGGTTGGATGGAAGAATTCTTGGACTGGAAAAGGTAGCCAAAACCTTCCTGATTTGTTTTGTTTCAGCTTATTAATCCTCATCACTTTCTGTGTGACAAGATCCACTATGGGCAGCTGTTGCGGAGAAGTCATCTTTGTCCACTGTGAACAACCATCACTGAGCAGAGGTGGTGGCTTACAACACCAGCTGTTAGCCACCTTCTAAGCATTAGTGAGATCCTGTCCCAGGTGCCGCAACGCCCCACTCACACCTAACTTCAGGTGACCTAGAGAGATCACATGATAGGGTGGGGAAAGTTGTTTCACCGGAAACCCCCTGGTGGTAATGATCCATGCCTTTTTTTTCCACACCTTGGCTCATGTGATGACACAAATGATAATAGTGGGTCAATGACCACCTAAGGGGACATTCCCCACTGGGGTTTAATTACCTGGGTCTCTCCACCTTTTGGTTTTAGAACTGACGAATTGTCACCTCTTGGATGAGAGGTGAAATGTCTTCAAAAAGAATGAAAGAAATCCAGTCACCTTTTTTGTCAAGTTCTTGAGACTGCCATGACCTGTTTGTGTCATGATTAGCTGTGTAGCAGACGAGTTGAAACAAAACAAACAAAAACAAAAAGGAGCCATAGAGTCTAAAAACAAGGCAGTTCAGGAGACCGGCCGCGGTGCCGGCGGCGCAGACAAACAAACTAGGGAGGCCACAAGGCCAACACGGAAGACAAATCAATTCAGGGGCAGCGGAGGCTGTGACGGCTAATGACATGAAGGTTCAGCTGCATGAACTGAAGCCTCTGGTGGCTGAGGCGCAGATGCTGAAGCAGATGATGACAGCTGAGGTGTAGGTGATGACACAGATGACTCTGAAGGGTTTGGTATAGATGAAGATTCTGGCAGTTGTTCTGGTGGCTTTGATGAGGGTGAAGCCTGAGGTGGAGGCAACAGAGCTGCAGGTGATGAAACTGCAGGCACAGCGGGCTGACAAGGCAGCGCTGCAGACACTGCTGGAGCTGAAGAGGATCCAGACGCTGAAGGCTGTGACGGGGCGTTACAGACGCTGAAGACTGACAGGGTGTTGCTGGTTTTGAAGACTGACAAGGTGTTGCTGGTCGTTTTGATGACTGGAGAGGAGGCTCGGCACTCTCTGCAGGGCATGCAGCCATCTCCACAGACGACTGGGGCTGCTTAAGAGACTGGGGCAGGTTGACTGAGAATCTACACAGACTTCTGTCCATCTATTGCGTCATGGCATCCCGAGGGACAATCCAACACATAGGGTAATGGGTATAGAGCCTACTGGGAAAATATTACTACTCCATCAGAGGTGCAGACTTTCACATGCATATCTAAACTTGTTTCTGTCCCTGTTTTAGGGATATTTCCCCCCCCAGAATTAAATTAAAAATCAAATTAAAACTGTTGCATGACTCTTATCATTGAAAAATTTCACATTTTTTTGAAAAGCACCTTGGTCCAAAATCACAAGTTTGATTCCCTTCACTGTCAAATTTTATAGCAGTTCCATCCTTAGTGAAGCTATATCTTCAGTAATAACTGTATTTTAGTGCTGAATAAAATGACGCAACTTCGTACTGACACTAATGTGATATCAAGTGAAAATGAAAGCTCGGCTATGCCCTGAACTGCAATTCCACCTTCAAGATGTGACACTAATTTCCGAGTTAATTTATGAAACGATTCACCTTTAAACTCAGCGTTTACATCAGGTACATTGCTGTGCTTTCACATTTGCATAAATATCTTGTGCATCCTCATCCACCCATAACAGATACAGCAGGCCTCTCTCAATCAGGAACAGCTCTCTTCAGGGAACAGTTAGAAAGGTGAACCTTGACACAAACACTATCCAAAATGTCTGAAATAAAACACATCAGTTCATATTTTGTTAATTACAAATTTTTAAACACACATGGGTGTCTGTTTTTCAGGTTTAGATTTGTTGGAAAAGAGAACCTGTATTCCCTCTCACCCAATAAATAGTTGTTTACCTGGTAAACAGTGGATCACAGTTCCCCAGATACTGAAGCATTGCTTCAAGGACACAGAGCTGAAACATACATACATAGCCATTCCCATGCCCACAAATACACACGAGTGCACACAAGCATTCAGAGACCTTTTTGCATGCCCAGACATTCATCCTCTCATGCCCACCCCCACATTACCCACACACTCTTAAACTAAGATCCACACCTGAGCACAACCTTACATGCTGAATGGATAGTTGAATCGTGTTAATATTATTATATTTAGTGAAGGAAATAATTCATTAGATTCACTGGGAATTGTTGCAGCATAGCGCGGTCTGCAAGGGTAGCGGTTTGTGTGGACACATTTCTGAGTTTTTTTCTGTGTTGTTTGTGTGTGCAAACATGTGCACACATGTGAGCGCTGCTGTGTTTTTCTTTGTATCTGTTTAGGAATGTGGACTCCTATAATAGAAGGTTGTTATACTTGCTAGAACAACTAAATAAAAGCGATAAACAATAAGCACAATGTAAACAGGCAGTATGCAAATTGCCAGTGGCTGCAGCAAACCAGCTGCTGGCATAACAAACATGATATCTGGTTTAATTATAGCACCACAAGTAGGTGGACAACTTCATTCCATATAAACAGTAAATCCACAATATCATAGCTACAGCATGCATTTTTCTTCAGTTTGAAACTAGATGTTTGTGCAAACTAGTGCTATTTAAAGCTAATGGTAAATGCCCAAAGGAACGGGAAGGTCAAAATAAGATCTCTTCTCTGTTCATCCCATTTCTCTTCAATATAAATGAGCTCAATTTAACATCAACATTTTTTTCCCCCTTTTGCTTATACTTTGTAATTTAAGCTCCAAACAAACAGCCTAACATTGTATTTTTCTTAATAATTTATTTGGATATCATTAAGATTCCAAAAAATGCTTGATTTGCTTATAAATAAGCCACTGCAATATTTTGTCTGTGATCAAATTCACATCTGAACTCTGAAATCTTGTCTCCTGCTGTTCTTGTGGTTCTCTGGTTATTCTCAGACTGGACAGGATCATTTATCTAAGAATGATTTATTCTTTACTTCTTTTTTGTGCTAGAGGGGGGATCTCCAAATGGGAAGATGATTTATTTATGGTGAGACAAAGAAGCAACTATTGTGAGCAGCAAAATATTCCTCTGGGTAATGTCACTGGGTATCGCATTTAAATTGGATTTTGTCAGTTCTCAAACATAAACCAAGGTTATTTCTGAAGCTATGGGAACACATTTGAATTCACTTCTTTCTGAGAAGTATTTCATCATTAAAGCACAGCAGCTTGCATAAAAAAAAAAATCAAAGCATAATAGAATAGACGCTTCAGGGCAGTATCCAACTTTAAACAAAGAAGTAGGTGGTTAATATTTTGTTTTCTCACAAAATTTTCTGAACAGACCTTTTAACTCATTTGCAGACAAGAGCATAAATAAAACAAAGAAACAACAGCAAAATCTGACTGCACTTTACAACTCTATGACAAGATATTCTAGGATAACACTGAAGTAAGAAGGCACTGCCTCTGAAGCCACTGAGTTGATTTGTTCAGCCTAAATAGTGGAGCACAAAAACTTTCTTCAGGGGATGACACAATTACATAACTAACCTAAAAAAATGTTATTCTGCTTCACACATTACTCCTTTCCTCTAGTTAGCCCTGTCACCTTTATAATTATAATTCTCCAAATAATTAGAAAGGTTGGAAAATACACATCGTTAGCATGCAGCCACATTCTAGAGCTAATGAGTGAAATAATCAAGGTATATACACGTGCTTAAGTATCCATTTTTGAATTGTTAAAGGGTATTTAAGTGTCTTGTGAGTGATGGTAATTTGTGCCTATATGCATCTTAAATGGGTTATACTTCTCTGAAATAACAATATGGCCTCACAAACTATTATGTTTTAATATATTAAGTGTGTTGCTGGGGTGAAATATAGAAAAGTAGAGCCAGTGTTTGATGGCCAGATGAAGGTTAGTTAATGCTAATCCAGTAGAGGAAAATTCAATACGTATTCTGCTCAAAATTCTGCTCTCGGGTGATGGAGGTGTTAGTACCCAAACTTAAATAGGGATTTGTTCTACAAAGCAAGTTCGACATACCCAGGATATTTGTATGTCATGTAGTTTCACTTACTCTAACACTGGCAATCAGGCTAAGCAGTCACTCCGATGTGGTTATCATCCGATAAGTTAACCTGGGATTTATGAACATAGGTAACATAGGTAAAGGCGTGGCATTAGCTGCATCTGACCAATCAGAGACATGGACAGGGATAGTGTCAGCAGTCTGATTTTACAAAGGAAGAAAAAACTACAGTGTTAAAAAAGAGAGACTTGTTGCTCTACAGAGCTCCACGGTTGAATGTTTTACTTGCACAATGTGTGACAAATTTCAAAAATTTGTAAAAAATAAAGTAAAAAATTAAAGATCTGTCTGTCACATTCTGTAGACCTTCGCCCAATGATTAGTCATACTAAGTTTCAGAAGAATTTGCAAATAAATAAGAAAGGAGTAGCAATTGATGTTAAACATCAATGTACAGTGTTTCTTAAAAATTTTAAAAATTTGTGAAAAATCAAAGTCTACCTTCAATATTTATTGACCATTGTCCAACAAATATGCATGACAAGTTTCAGAAGAATAAGACAATAAATAAGGACGGAGTAAGGACTGAAGTTAAAAATCAATGTGGAGTATTTTTTGAAAAACTGTCTTGAGCATTCTGCAGACCTTTGATGTAGGGATTAAAGCATCAAAAAAACATCAATGTAAACCTTAATGTGCAGTACAGTATTTTTCAAATATTTTGAAAATTCTTAAAAAAAAATCTGTCTCCCCTAGTTTGTGGAACCTTATCCAAAGATTATTTGCTCCAAATTTCAGAAGATTTCAAATATAAATGACAGAGGAGTAGCGAATTTAGCAAAAAGTTGATGGACACCAGGCAGCTCAGTCAGGGGCGCAGCTATACACTTTCTGAGGTGTATGCGGACACATTTTTAGGCGCCCCCTTCCCCCCAAAACCCACGCGCACACACACACACACACACACACACACACACACACACACACACAAAACACCCTTCATGGA
>JAVDPK010000979.1:54997-67751 GCA_034780415.1 Cichlasoma orientale | reverse complement strand
ACACACACACACACACACACACACACACACACACACACACACACACACACACACACACATACACACACACACACAAACACGTTATTAATATTGTGTAACTTAATGAAAAAGTTAAAGCTCCTTGATTTCTGACAAAGTGAAATAGCTCTTTAGCCTTCTGAAATGACAACTTTTGAGCACATTTTCTGAGCCGTATCAAACTACATAATTAAGGTAACCTTCACTCTATATTACTTTTTTCAGAGCTGACATTTTTAATCATCACAGCAGGAAAAGCACAGGTGTAATAAATAAACCGTAGCAGTGACTAAATTCCATTGAGAATTCCATTAATCCATGTTGGTCAGCAAGCATGTACGACAACAGAAAAGGGTTACTTAAAAGGACTGCAGCCATCCAAATCCCTGCAGTGGAAAAGTTTTAGTTGATCAGAAAACTTTAGGTGCTCTTCATTATGCTTCCTCCCTCCTTATGTGACCCAGTAATTATTCCTTCTTTGCCAACACGGAGGATCTTCCAATTCCTTGGAAGATTTCTTGCACTTGAGACTCAGAAAGAGGGGAACAGAGACTTCTGGAGTGAGGCGTCTTATAGTGAGGAAATACATGTATATCCTATGCAGAAGTCTTTCATCAAATAATATGATGATGTGTGACATGGCATGTGACATGTCTTGAATGTCATGGTAACTTCCAGAGGCATAGTTATTAGCTGGAAACAATTGCAGCAATGTCTGTATAATAACCATGAATCAGGGCAGCCACTTGACTCTACTATTTAATTATTATACTTCCTAATAGTGAAAGCCAAATACCAGAGAACCATATCTGTATTTGGAAATTTCAAAATTAATTGGCATGTTAAATTTTAACTTGGTGTATATTTTACTATACACCACCAGGTAGTGGGACTTTAGTGTTACCTCATATGTAGCGTTATGGGTTGAAGATGATGTAACTCTTCCAAGAATTTTATTTATGAGCAAATATGTTGAACTCTGGTCATAACTTGAATTACAAAGGGATTTCTTGATTACCACTGCTTTATTACCAGTTTAATACACAATTGCTAAATTATTATCAATAATAAGTGCTACTCAAATCTAATGGGGTGCTTGGAAAAACCACACTTTATGATTATGTGGGCAAACACAGAAAACTCCAGAGTCATAAATGTCTAGAAACAGCATGTGTTAAACTTCATGCATGCACACAAACAAATGCAATCAGGAAACCTGTGATGTGTATGACTTACTGGAAGACAGTTATTCTTGTTTTGGCTCACACTCACACACAACCAATACACCCCTGCCCACCCTCACCCTCCGATCTCTGACAAACACCACCCAAGGAGAAGAAATCAGAAGAGAGCAATCAAGCATAGAGGATATGTCTCCACAGGAGGGACAGTCAGAAAGAGACAGGAGTGAGACGAGAAAAGACAAAATGAGAGTGCAGAGAAATGGATTAAGAAATACAGAGGCAGCGAGAACAACAGAATCAGACAGACACATATCTGTGTAAAGAAAACCTGTCTGTAGCCCTGATATTTGTGATGTTATTGATCATTGTCTGCTTTTCAAAAGATCTCAAATATGCCATTCTCTTTGAAATTTACTTCACTTTTTGATAACTCCACTCTGATTATAACACAGTATAAAAATGCACCATTTTCCCATTTTCATTTGGACATTCATCTAGAAATATTTAGGGAATCTTTTCAAACAGCTTGAGCATTCTTTCAGAGTTTCAGTGACATTATTTTCCTTACTGCCACATTCTGTGTAGTCCCGCATTTGTTATTATTCTAAAAAGTCAGACTTAGAGGAACAAAAGATGTTTTTTTTAGCAGGTTTGTAGCAGATTTGTATTTTCTTTTTGCTTTGTTCTGTTTCTGCATTACTTTCAAAACAGACACACACAACAAATATTGCACTACTTCAATCACAGCCACTGCAGCACAGGTGAACACCACCAAAGCACTTGTCATCGTGGTGACCAACTAAATCTATGATATTAATGCTCAAGAAAAGTAAAAGGTGGATTATGCAAAATTTCTGATTGCATATTTATTATTCATTACCGATTACACATTGAGGAATAGGTTGCTAATACTGACAACCTGGTAACTAATGTGATTTTGACATATCTGCTCGTGCAAAATGGTGTAGTTGCATGTAATTTTGACTCACACAACAGATAAACTCATAAAACTGCAGAGCTTATTCTAAATATTCTCACCAGTCGCAATATCAGGTACATCTTGCTGCTACCAAGTTGAAACCCCCTTTGCCTTCAGAACTGCCTTAATTCTTAATTTCCTCCGATATTTTGATCCTTATGATAACATCATACAGTTGAGGGAGGCCTAAACTCATTGATATATGAGCTTTGAGACATCCAGTGTTGTCCTGCTGGAAGCAACCATTAGAAGATGGTTACATGTGGTCTTAAACATGTGGGCGTGTTCAACAACAATATTCAGGTAGGCTCAATAATGTTCAGTTGATAGAAGGCTGGATGGATCCATGCTTTTGTGTTTTTAGGACAAATTTCTGACCCTACCATGTTGCAGAAAAAATAAATGATCATCAGACCATTCAACACGTTCCCAATGTGTCATGGAACGAGGGTGCAGCAGGCTGAGGACCCCAAAGCAGGACACAGACTCTGGCATAAACTTAAAACACACGGCGTTTATTGCTGGACAAACATGGACAGGCTCGGAAACAGAATACAAACAGTGACGAGGACGCGACAGCAAGCAGGGGAAAACACGGGACTTAAATACATGAGGGCTGATGAGGGAACAGGACACAGCAGGGAAACACAGGTGCACGTCATCACACAGATGGCACAGGACAAGAACACAGGTCAAAACTAAATACAACTCAAAACGCTGGGTCCAGGGACCCAGGACCATGACACAATGTTCTATTGTCCAATTTCAGTCTGTGTGAATTGTAGCCTCACATTGTTGTTTTTATCTGCAGGACTGTCGGCCGTTTGGTCTTCTGCTGCTGTAGTCCATCTGCTTCAAGATCTGACATGTTGTGCATTCGTAGATGCTGTTCTGCATGCCTTGCTTGTAACAAGTGGTTATTGAGTTACTGTTGCCTTCCTATCGGCTTGAAACAGTCTGGCCATTCTACGCTGACCTCTGGCATCAATGAGGCATTTTCACCCAGTGAATGGGATGTTTTCTCTTTTGTAGATCATTCTCTGTAAATCCTAGAGATTGGTGTGCTGAAAAATCCCAAAAGATCAGCAGTTTCTCAGAGCAGCCTGTCTGGCACCAACGACCATGTCACATTCAAAATCCCTTAAATCATCTTTCTTCCTCATTCTGATACTCAATTTGAACTTCAGCACACTACCGTGACCATTGCACCTAAGTGGCCAATGGGTGTATGTGCTCAGACCAAGATGTTTCTGCTGACAAATAAAAAAAGATAAAATGATAAGTTCTATTTTTTGATCTACAATTTAAATAATTAGCCTCCCTCCTGTAGAATATGTTTAGAATATGAATTAGATTTCAAATGTAACAAATGTAAAAAGAAACAAGCCATTTTTCTGAACAGCTTTTGTCACCCTGTGTGTTTATTAAGTATTTCAATTTCAGCACTGATTGAGCCACGAACCATCGAATTAGGGGTTTCATACTACAAGTTAACAATTCTGTATTTAATTGTATTTGGGTGTTTAAATGTTTAAAAATGTGCAACATCCAGTAGCAAAATATTCCCATCAAAATGTGCAATTTAAGTGTCATGTTTCATCAAAATAGTGGAATTTTATGCAATATTAAATCTTAAAAAACATGAAATAATATCAGATTGCTGTTGAAACCCCATGCCAGTGTGTTGCTAACGCCGCTCTTAAATATCTCAATTACAAAGCACAAATAATGAGGATGTGCTTCTCCACTAAATACATTACAGTCTGTAATTATCTTAATTAAGTACTCTCAACATATCAACAGGGGTACACAATAGGAGGGGAATGAGAGAGCAGAGAGGTAAAAGGTTGGCAACAGCTTCGAGAGGGAGGGGCAGAGAGTAGAGAGGATGGTTGTGCAGAGTAACCAAGGCAAGATGATGAAATGCACTGAGAGTATGGCAGGACTGAATAGCAAAGGAAGTTGCAAAATAATTTAATAAAGTGTATTGCATTGTGAAAGTAGTCGAGGCTGATCTCACATTGGGCGTATAGGCATTGGTTATACAGCTGTGATAAGCTACTTTATGATAGTGTAACTATTTTTGTGCTTTGTTGTCTTTGTTACCCCCTTTACAAACAGCAACCTGTCAAATTAACTTGTGTTAACAAATTAAAGGAATATAAAAAATAGAATAACAGAGAGCGAGAGAGGAAAAAGAGGGTAAAGTGAAAATATTAAAATAAACAGCAGTAGTGTTGCAAAGTAATGAGCACAAGAAGCAAAGAGCTTCTACTATGTTAAGCTTTCACCAAGTGTTTTACTATTTATTTCTGACATAAAGACTTCCTAAATGCTTGCAGGGAGTGCCTGCATACATTCAGTTTTTCAAATGTCTCTGAATTATACAACGCTTTAAAAATTCACATGCCCCTGGGCACAACATCACTAGCAGTTAACCAGTTCAGAGGTGGACAGGGTTTAAAGTCAGCTTATATTTAATCGCAATCACCTAAAAGAAATGTGAGAAATTGGTAGCATAACTTAGAAGATGTAAATCTCTACCAAGTAGCACAAAAAGGATGATGATGCTGATGGTTGAAGGTAGGATGGGTGTGGACAATGGCTCAAGAAGCGAAAACATAGACAGTAAATTGGGGGGTGTGAGAGAGGGAAGAGATGTTGCCAAGGGATGAGTTATAAAAAGAAGAAAGATTATGAGATAAGATCTGGGAGCTGATGTTGAATTCTGCATTTGTCTGGCATTTAAAAAAAAAGTCACGACTTTCACTCTGTGTGTGTGTGTGTGTACTGTACTGTGTGTACAGTAATCACCTACATACACACACACACACACACACATGCAGTACAGACTTTTCTGCCCACTGGAGACCTTGAGGACCACAACAACCCAGCAGAAAATGTCTCTGATGTCTCCTAGCAACAGAGAGGTAATTGCAGAAGATAATATAAATGAGGACGGGTCAGTGCAACACAAGGATGCAGAAGAGAAGTAAAAGAAATAATAGGAGACTACACTTTGTGAGACACGTCACTGATTTAGTCAGATTGTTACACCATGAGTGAGTCAGTTGGCTTATGAGCCAACAAGTCAGTTCATTAATCATCTACAATTACTTCAGAAAGTATTCAGGCACATTCCTTTTTTTTTTTTTTTTGCACACTATTGAATTGTAAATTAAATTTCAAAAGAACAAAATTGCAAATATTCATCAATCTGCACTTTTTTTTTTTTTTTTTTGGGGAAAGTTGAAAGCTCTCATTACAAAAATTATTTAGATCCTTTGTTAGGGGATTCCATACTGTGCAGCTCATTCTGTTGGTTTAAAAAAAAGTTCCTTGAAATATGTCGAGAACTTGACTGCGGTGAACTTGGGGCAAACGAATTGAACTGACTGAACATTTTAGAAAGCCATCTGTGTATAAATTCATAATGCAGTACTGTCAGTACAAAAACTCTCTGTAGATCACTGTGATAAAACTGTGTAAAAGTAAAATGTGTTTCTGCAGCTTTGAGGGTTCCCATGAGGAAAGTTTCCTTAATTAGCTATGAATGGAAGAAGTTTGAAACCAGGGCTACTTCCAAATTTGGCTTTCTTGTCAAACTGAGTAATCAAGCAAGAAGATCGGGAAGTCTATCAGGGACCAAATAGTCACTCAAACAGAGTTTTAGAAGTCTTTTACAAAGATAGGAGCTTGTGCTGAAGAACACCGATTTCAGCAGCACTTCATTAGTCTGGCCTTTATGGTAGCAGCTTGAGGGAAACCAATTAGAGGAAAAGGCACATGAAGCCTGCCTGGAATTGTCCAAACTGTGTTTAAAGAACTCTGATAGCACACACACAAGAAAATTAACTGACCTGCAGAACCCCAAGTAGTATGTCTGACAAACTTATCCCATAATATCCTGCTTACGAAGGACGCATGCATGGCGAAGCATGGTGATGGCAGCATAATGCTATAGGGAGACGAGTTAAAATTTAATGCAGCCAAACAAAGAGAGGCAAAGGGAACCTGCTCCGGAGTGCACACACTCTGAAACGAAGGTGATAGTTAACCAATCATCATGCCAGTGAACCAAAGTGTAAAGTCTTTATTAATGCTGAAGTAGCTCCAGGACAAGCCTCTGGCTGTCTTTGTGTGGCCCAACCACAGCACAAAACTTAAAACTCAAAGAACATCTGCAGAGACCCAGCAGACTGCAGTTCACACTTGATTGTTTATTTCCCTAAGAGCCTGAGAGGATCTGTCAAAAAGAACAAATTGCCAAAATGCAGGGGTGCAAAAAACTATAGACGCTTATCTAAGAAGGTAAGTCTTCTGCACAGTACCGAGTTACAGTAATGAATAGTTTTGCAAATTAATTTTGATTTCTTGATTCTAAATCACTTTGTCAAAGAGGATGAGATCTCGGACGCATCATCCACCTGGGACTGCCAGAAGAGGGGGACTTTAGTATCTGCTTCTAGAATAGCTGTAAAAGCAGATGTACGTGTAATGGTCAAAACTGGTGGTTATTTCTCTGGACTTCATGGTCAGCAGATAGATCGTCTTGATCACCTTCACAGCTGGGTTATAAAGTAATAAGTACTGGAGGATTAATCCATCGCCAAACAGCTGTCATCTGGAAATTAGAGGTATAAGACTTTTCTTCTCTGCTCACACTGCCAAGCTATTCTGGGAACTGTGTGATTTTGTATGAAGTTACCACTGGCAGGTTTGGGAAAAGAAGATTGTACCGTATCAGCCATGCAACTCTTCCCTCTCTCCACAACTAGTAGTGATTTATATGAACTGGTTATTATGATTTCATTTTACGGTATAATCTGATGGCCCTCTAATCTCTAATCTCTATGGCTCTTGTAAATGCTTAAATAAATATTTAATTGGCAGTTAAATAATGAATTGTGGACAATGAATTTTTGGAGACTTATGGTATGTACACCTTTTAATGGATCTAACAGTTTATTGCAGCCTGTCAAAGTAATAGATCTTTGGGGCCTAATCTGCTGCTGAGTAAAGTAATAACATAGCAATTCACCAAGTTCACTGACCATTAAAGGGAGCGCTGCCATTAATGGGTATGGCTGGTAACTGTACCTGACTAGTGGGGCTACTCGGTTAGGTGCATTAATAGGTGAAGCAGTACAGGCAGTGGGACAGCTGATCCAGAACCAGCTGTTCATGGGAAGGTGTACAGTACAAGTGGGTTGCAAAAATGTATAAAAGCATACCATTACTTTGCCAAAAATGCTTAGTGATGGTGTTTATTGACTGGAAAAGGCAGTTTATTTTTATTATCCATTTAAGATTAAATTTACAATCCAATTAAATGTGCAAAAGGTCATGGGGTCTGAATGCTTTCAGTATCAACACTCAGTTATGACATAAAAGATGCTATTTGCAGTGAGTCAGTGAACCAACAGCTCAATTATGATGTCAATTATAGAACTTTACAGTCACCATCAGCTACAGTACTGAAATGAATCTGCTCACCAACCAAATAATTGGCAGGCCAATCAGTGTGTCTGGATGGCTAACATTGTGATGTAATGCTAAATGTCATTAGGAATAGCATAATTTAAGGACTAATTCAATTACATCCCCATTGTCAGTGAAACTCTTTTTATATTAATTCTTTGTCTGGCTAACACAAAAATTATCAGAGCAGAATAATAATGCAATTAACTATTGTATAGATAAACAGCTAAACATTGAAATCGAAGGAACAGAATAATTTAAAGCCTTTTTACACAAAGATTGTATTCAAGGAGAGGAATACTAAAGAGCACCAATTCACTTTATTTTCTTTGTTAGAACTTCCAAAGTGCATATTATTAATGCTCACTTCTGAGTAAGGACTCCAGCATAATGAGTGCACGGGCTACTATTATAATTCGCTGTCTGTAAGGCTGCTCTATGGCATGCTTTAATGATTTATTCATATTTCTAAATAATGACTCCCAGAAATGAAATACATTTTAAAAAAAAAGTAGGAGTGGAAAAGCTTTCAGTCTCTTTGAGGGTGGGCTTTTCCTGCAGGCATATAGATTTGTGATGTTTTGAGTTTAATATTTAGACAGACGTCGAACTGACAAACACATTATTGATACGAGGATCTGAAGCTTAACACTTTGACAAAGGGTGTTACCAGCAACAACAAGGGCCCAAGTTAAATGAGCAAATGTTTTGGCATGACAGATGTTTACTTTGATTACACAAACATTGTATACACTATATTGCCAAAAGTATTTACTCACCCATCCAAATCATTGAATTCAGGTGTTCCGAGCACTTCAATGGCCACAGGTGTATAAAACCAAGCAGCTAGGCATGCAGACTGCTTCTCCAAACATTTGTTAAAGAATGGGTCGCTCTCAGGAGCTCAGTGAATTCCAGCATTGTACCGTGATAGGATTCCACCTGTGCAACAAGTCCTGTCGTGGAATTTCCTCACTACTAAATATTCCACTGTTAACTGTGATCTATGTGTGAATGTGTGAGTGCTTTAGTGTGGTTGCAGTGTGTGGGTGTGAGCATTGATCTTTTAGTGGTTGCTCAAGCATATTTTGTTGTGTGTATCAACCGCATAATGACAGGAAAGTCTATCTATCTGTCTAGTGGTATTATAACAAAGGGAAAACCAGCAACTCAGTCACAATGTGGTAGGCCACATAAAATCACAGAGTGGGGTCAGCAGATGCTGAGGCGCACAGTGCACAGAGGTCACCAACTTTCTGCAGTCAATCGTTACAGACCTCCAAACTCCACGTGGCCTTCAGCAGAGTTCTCAATTAACTTTTTTGATCACCAGCCAATGTGGCCGGTAACTCTCTAAAGTTACCGGCCAATCAGAATTTCCACTAGCCAAATTTTATGCAGTAAAATGCGGTTAGCATTCATTTCCGTGGTTTCTCGCGCTGTTTTCACTACAAACTGCGTGCAGCCAATGGGCGTATAATGTCATGACGTAGCGTTAAGGCATATAGTGTTCATGGGAAATGTAGGAAGTACTGTCAGGGGATAAATGACCGAGAAAGGAGCCTTATGTACCATGCATGTAATGCCTCTTGCATCACTAGCAAAATTGGCTAGTAAGTTTATTTAGAACACTGGGCTTCAGAATAGCTCACGAACAGTGCACAGAGAGCTTCATGGAATGAGTTTCCATATTTGTTTATTTGTTTTTATTAACCTTTTTTTTGTTAACCAAGCAAAATTATAGCCTGCATGCTGTGTTGAACCAGATACTTTTACTTTGCAAAGAGGATCTTTAAAAATCCTCCTCTTGTTAGTCTTTTTTTTTTCAGTACTTTATTTATTTATTTTATTATTGATATTGGTAATACAGAGTTTACCTATATCGGAGCTGACAGGCGGAAAAGAAGTGACAGAGGGATGGGGGGGGGGGGAGAGAAAAACAGAGCACGGATAATTGGTTGCCAACTGCTGCATCTGTAACAAAGAACAAAAAAAGAGAACAGACCTGAAAGTGTGTGTGTGTGTGTGTGTGTGTGTCACCGCACCCCACGAGCACTGAAGTATGAGGCCACACATCCAGATAACATCCGGGCAGCCGACCCCGCCAGAGGCCGGCCACCCAGGCGACAGCCAAGAACCAGGCCCAGGGCCCCAAGTGCCCAAGAATTGTCCAGCACCTGGCAGAACCCCCACCACCACCATGCCAAAGAGACCCAAGCCATCCAGACAACAACCCCCAAGGGTGTCAAGCCTCAGCAAGTCCAGGGCGAGCCAGGCCTTCTTGTCCAACATCAGTGTCAAAAATTCCCATAAACACACTCCTAAACCTCGTGTATGCGTGTGAAGGCAGATGAGCAAATACTTTTGGCAACATTGTGCAGTCACTCACCGTATCATATTAAGGGGCAACTTTTATAAAAAAAAACAAAAGAAATGCTTAAGATCCACCCAAAAATTGTTGAGGCTGGTGTCTGTGTAAGCATTTCCCAGTCCTCACTGTAGTGTTCAGAAATGACAACTATACAGCAACAGCTGATGTCTTGGTTACATAAATCAACAAAATGTCAGGGAGAATGTGCAAAATCCACACAAAAAGGCTCAGCCCAGTTTCAAACCCCAAACCCTCTTGCTTTGAGGCAACAGTGCTAACTGAGCCACCATGCTAAACAGTAAGCCAGGGCTCAGATGGGAACTGAGGAAAACAGCACAAATAGTGCAATGCTGTGTCCTGTTGTCATTTAGGCTAAATAATACCATTTAGGCCAGTCCATCTTTAATAACTATCTCTCAATAACGATCAGAATCTAGCAAAGATTTTAAAGAATTTTGATGAATAATAAGATTTTATTTGTGTTCAGGAAAGCAGCTTCTTTAAAAAGAGGTTGTTCCTGTCCTTCAGCTGTGACACCCATCCTTTAGACATGCTGGCTCTTGAGCTCACATTCACCTTCCTGCTGCCACACAGATGGCGATGGCTCTAAATGGGAGTAAAAGAATGTTAGTTCCCCCTCATTCTGTATCTGGTAATGTGCCATATCCTCAACTGTGTACACCAAGCCCCAAGGGTCAACATTACTCAAGACAGTATAACAAGGAAAAAACGATGTAGACTGCAACTTCAAAAATTGGGTTATATCTGGACCAAAAGTAACTCAGCACCCCAGTAAATTGAATTAGTTGTACATTCTCACTATATGAGGTTACTGTCAGCACAGGATCCCAGAATCATGACCTGCATAAATCCTCTTTATACAGCGACGCTCTCGCTCTATGTGCATTTGTACAGTGACTTGTGGTGAAAACCTGGGCTTCCAGGGGGACTTTAATGCTACTGAGGAGCTCATTTTTGAACAAATAATCTATTAAAAGCCTTTCAAGCAGTGCTGGGGAAGGCAGACTTAAAGACACATTTCGATTTCCCCATCCCCTCAGTCACGATCAGCGAGTATTTAAAAATAAGTCAGGAACTACAGTTTGTAAAGAGAAGTTTCCAGCAGCAACAAATGCTATGGTAACTGCAAAAAGTGGGAACTTTATTCAGTGAACTAGATTACAGGTGTGTACTGGATTATTATCCAACTTACTGCATGATAACTAATCACAAGTTTCCAAGCATGAGTAAAAAGTAAATAGTAATTTTCTGTCAAAGATTAAGTGCTGTGATTGAGGTTCAGTGACCAATTGCTAGTTGTTTTTAAAAAAAATATAACAGACTATGTGATTTGTGTGTATGAACATTCACCTTCAGCACAAGTGTTTAAACATAGTATAATATTCTGCTCATACCCCAGCCTTGACCAATAAAGCACTGTGATTTAATTTTCCCACAAATTAATAATATATTAAATTCAATCTACCTTTGAAATATGGCAAGTTTAATAGAAAGTTACAGGTCATCACCATGTACTGGAGTTGGTTTAGAGTGGTGTTATTTACCTCAGGGTGGCCAGCAGATGCATAGTTATAGGATTCATCCAAGTGTAAAACAAGGGACACAGTCTCCTGATTTATGATGACAGAATGGGCCTTTAATATTTTAATATCTGGCCTCAGCCAGGGTACCTGGACATACAGCATGTTAAAATTCCTTTCAAATGTTGCTGTCTTCTACTTTTCCTCCCTTCTGTGTATTACAATACTGTACCAATAGTGTTTCTTCATTTAGTCCATAGAATAGCAGTTTCCTTTGTACTTTGAATATGATTTTGTTTTTTGGTCTTCATGTCTCAAGCTAACTCTGATGCAATAATTTCACAACATTAACTAATGGCATCATCCTTTCAGCTTGCCTGCTTATTTTGTGCTTGCTCAGAAAAACTAATTCCAGGCTTTGACATTAAATTAAACGGAACATGCTGAAAGTTGTTGATGGATTTTTTTTTTCCCTTTCATTTGAGAATTTTCTCATTTAGAAAAAAATGCTGTAAACAAAACGCATTCAAACTGTAAGACACATTCATCCTTTTGACCATACATATGCAACATGCAGAAACACGCTCTTATTAAATCCATCAAGTTGCACACAGTTTACAACAGTCAGAGGTGCAGCAAAATGAGTTTGTTTGTAGCTATACTGTGTCAAGTGTCAAATCAGTGAGCTCGATCACATCATAATGAATTAAATCTGGATTAAGTCAGTCCAAACAGCAGAAAGAAAAGGGAAATTTTAGAGAAAACTGTAGTGTCCACATCAGCACAAATTTACAAAGTTTAAAAAAAAGTTAAAAAACAAACAAAAAAACAACTACTCTTATATATACAGGCCAATCAGTTTTATTCTGTTCCCTATGTCTATTTTTTTTTTTTTTCTTTGCCCAGAACAGCTTTTGCTTTTGGATGCCAGCCTCATCACCCTCACTAACCACCCAGGTCAATGCACTCACCCAGATGGGTCCAAACTCACAATAAAATACTCAGAATCAGACACCAGAAGGTTGAATTGCAATCATGTTATTCTGTTGGAAGGCGCATAGTCATAGCACTGGAGTAAGCTGCAGGTAACAGGAAATACAAGAATTCCGTGTGTGTGTGTGTGTGTGTGTGTGTGTGTGTGTGTGTGTGTGTGTGTGTGTGTGTGTGTGTGTGTGTGTGT
>JAVDPK010000979.1:17077-45390 GCA_034780415.1 Cichlasoma orientale | reverse complement strand
TTTGGTACAACAGTGCATTCGGATCATCATTCTGATTGAAAAAACTGCCAGAAATGACAGGCCAAAAAAAAAAAAAAAAAAAAAGAGAATGTTCACATGTATAGTGACATCATTGTAGAATGTTAATATCCAAAGTGGAAATATGGCAGAATGTTCACATGCACAGTGACAAGAATATTCATGTGCATTGTGACATCATGGTAGAATGCTCATGTCCAAAGTGAAAACATGGCAGAATATTGTCCTCAGTGGCATCGTGGTAGAATATTCACTTCCAAAGTGGAAAAGTGGCAGAATGTTCACATGCATAGTGACAGAATGTTGACGTGCATCATGAATGTTCATGTGCATAGTGACTTCACAATAGAATGTTCATCTCCAAAGTGGAAATGTGATGGAATAATCATGTTCTCAGTAGCATCATGGTAGAATGTTCACGTCTAAAGTGGAAACGTGGTGGAATGTTCACGTGCACAGTGAAAACACTGCAGAATGTTCACATCCAAAGTATAAACATGACAGAATGTTCACGTGCATAGTGACGTCATGGTAGAATGTTCACGTCCAAAGTGGAAACTTGACGTAATGTTCACGTCCACAGTGAGATTATGGTATTGGTTGGGTATTGGCACAATGTAACAATTGCAACTTTCATTAGAGCTGATCCAGTAAAAGAGTGGTGTGGGTTCTTTTCTGTTATTAAAGACACTATTGCAGCAGATCATTTACCAACTGTAACAAGTTCTGTACATCTACCTCCTTACTGACATTTTTTAATTAATAATCTCAATATTAACCATCTACACCCAGACCTCAAGAAAGTGATGAGTGTTTAAAACTCATCAAACAATAAAGACTTTGGCTGGAGCATGAGTTTAGTCCACTTTTGATGTCAAAAACATAATTTTCTAAAAGGATTTTGAGATTAAGATGAATTAGCGTTGAACCTTATGAGCACTAAGCAGTCAATAACTGTCTTCAAAAACATAACTTTATTTGTTGTGTTTTTCAGTCTGACTTCTTACAAAATGCCAAGAAAAGCAAAGTAAATTTTTAATGGTTGTTCTGACATAAGTGTTTCAAAAAATGTCACCTCTGTCATTTGTGCGTTTTACTTTATTAATTAATGTCTCTTTAAGAGCAGTTTTCACACATTCTTTTCACCCAGAGTTGCTCTGATTTCTACTAAGACTTGTTGTGAAGACTTATGGAAATAAATGATTTACAGAGCAGGGTTCTGGCAGCTATGTTATTGTGAGCCGTGCACAGTCCCCACGTGAAGTCCCATCAGTTTCAAGACAGAGTAAGCAAAATGCCATTCTGCAGACATCGAGTTGATAAACTCTTGTTTTAAACTTCAAGGTGTTTTGATACTGTACTCCTCTGGCTGCAGCAATATCCTGGATATCTGTTTTTATATAGTAAGTCAGATGTTTCAGATGAAAGCATAATCAATTAAAATCGTATAACTTTAATCATAAAATTTGCCTCTATAGGCTGTCTTTGGGGCAAATAACTCAACACCAAGTTACGCCCAGTGGTGCACCTTGCGTGTTGCCATAGTGAGAGTCTGTGATCATGTGCATAAGCGAGTGAGAAACCCAACCCAGCCCTGTAAATGTAAACCATTTACCTTTTGTATAAGTAGTAACTGATGGACCAGTTTCATTTTTTCATCCACAGCTTAAAGCAACTCCTACTGAGATCATTCAGTATTACAAACCTATACATTTGACTCAGCTGAAACTGATACCAATTTGTGCACTATGCATAGGAGAAAGGCATGGACATTATCTTTTCCAGCCTCCAAAGGAGCTAAGCGGTTACATATTGAGACATTATCCAACTAAACTTTAAGAAATGCAATTTATTCAGACTTCATACTAATTTTGAATGGTTGTGCAAGAGGAGGTAGCTTGCACATTATTAGATAATAACCCAGCTGGTACCCCATTGCACACTAAACTGCTCTTAAGTAAGGCTGTACCCTCTTTATTCCCTTCTCCACTACAGTTTTTCTGCTTGCCATTAAAATCCTTCATCCTTATCTGTCCCTTTCTTCACTCACTTCTGCGCTGTACTTGTTAAAAATCTATACATTATTATCAGAACAGTCTGTTCTCAGAATTTCTGTTGGGGATTTAAAAAAAAAGTTAATAATTAGGGCAATAGCTTCAGGTCCTCGCTCTGTCTCTTATAAAATATGGCACAGAGCCTTTGGAACAGACACACACATAGACACATGCACACACATCTGCGTATGTTACTGAACTTGAATGAATTTTCATCAGCTGATGCAACCTTCAGTACAAACAAAGCACAAACAAGGCACAGCCAATGTTTCTCTAACAAGCAGATGAAATTTGATAACTCCTCGGTGAATAGGCTGGCAGGGAAACCACTGTGCGAAGAAAGTCAGGTCATTCCGAAAACGTGCTTTGTAAGAATGCAGATCTCTTATTTTGATTGGATCATGCTGTACAGTACATATAACAATATATCCTTCTTCAAGGTGCTACATTTAGTGAAAGCTAATGTCGCAGTTACTAGTCACATATCATACTATAGATGGAACTCTGTGTAAGCACACTCTGCGTGTAGCTGAATTTCTCTGGCCTCAAAGAACTTCATGTAGATGACATTTAGGGATGAAAGATTTACTAAAAGAAAGTGCTGGTAAGGAGGAGAGGGATGAGGCGAAGCGACATGAGAAGTGAAGAAAAAAAAAAGACAAAGTGACAAAAGCGATGCGACAAAAAATGCAGAAGAGTAGAGAACAGAGGAGGTGGAACATTAGGCACATGGATCTGAAATAGGGGTGAACTCGGGTGAATGTGTTTCACAAATGCTGCACCACTTACCCAAAACCAGCTGCACAGAACCCCCCCCCCCCCCTCGTTCTCTTGCCGTCTCTCTTTTGCCCTCCATCTCTCTAAACTTTTTACCCTCATATTTATCTCATGATGTCAAATATAAATTAGATGAGTCTGCAGAAAAAAAAAACAGCAACTTCAAACTACAAAGTAGATGAGGTTGCACTTTAAAGCCCACAACACTCTCTTGCTGTGCCAACATGTGTGGGGGAGGTTGGTTTTTACTTTTCAACAAATTATTCAAAGTCATTGTTTGTCTGTGTGGGACAGTTCTATTCAGATTTATAAGAATTCAGTGATTGAAACACAGTGAAAAAGGCGGTACCAATTTGTCTTCGCTGTGTTATGCATATATGATTTACAGGATGTGTACATGAGGGCGGGCTGGGCCACAAGTTAGAGGACAATTTCACAAACAAACAAAAAACAAACACAATTTGCAGGTCTCTGAAGTCCACAGGGTGTTATGGTAAATGTTTGCTGTCGGCAATGTGAGAACTAGGCTTCACCATCAGGCCCAGACAAGAAAAAACTTTTCTGAAAATCTGATTGTCTGAATTTCAGGGAATAACTTCAAATTTAAAAAAAAAAAAAAAAAAAAGAATAAGAAAGGACGGAAGGAAGGAAGGAAGGAAGGAAGGAAGGAAGGAAGGAAGGAAGGAAGGAAGGAAGGAAAAAAGGATAAAATATTAATGATTGACAGGTCTTCGCAGTGAGGTCTTTCAAGTCATTTTTTTCTAGAAACTTGTTGTCAAAAAGCAACTGTATAGATAGCATGTATATCGATGCACCACCGAATTAACTTTGACCTTGATGTCTCCAAGCTGAATTTGGGAAAGCAGTGATAGAGAGAGAGAGCTCTGCATAATGCATAATATGTAAGCAGTAGTGGGTGTCTGGGGAGTCCCTGTATAATCTGAACAAAGTAGCAAACTCCTCAGTGCTGACCAAGAAGAACAAAGAGCTGCTTGAGCATAATGGCCTAAACGCAGCAGCTCTTCTTACAAAATCGTTGTGTTTTACTGAGAAAGAAATCTAATAATACAGTCTAGGAGTCAAGATATATTTTTAGAATTCCCCCATGACTTAAGCAAGGGGTTCACACTATTTGGTTACTAAGCAATGCAAAAACCGCTCAGTCTCTCAGGCTATAAATTTTAATCCAGCTCTAATCTTTAAGTGCCTCCAGAAGACTAAAGAGATGAAACCATGGGTTAAACCAGATTGGGATGATCTCATTCGCTACTATTTAAATGCCAGCAGAGTGACAGTACACATACATACAAGACTCTATAGATAATGATTCCACTACACATCACAACCATTATACAAGTCTTCTTCTTCTTTCCTTCATATGCAGGAATGCAGGAATTTGACTGTTGGCTGGGTTCAGATCTTTAAATCTTTCAAGTCACTTCAATTTAATTTATTTATATTGCACCAGTTCACAACAACAGTTGCCTCAGGGGGGCTATATAGCAAGGTAAAGACCCTACAATATTAGAGAGAAAACCCCAACAACCTAATGATCCCTGTCCATTCAATTACCTTCATTGATTTGTTTCTTGACTATAAAGCAGTTAATGAGTGTCGCAGGGGGACTAATGATTAGCAAGAACAACAACAAGACTCATGACAAATAAAAGTATCAGTATATAATTGACATGTAATCATCACATAAGTGTTAACAATTTTTCTCTTTGTTTGTTTTCTTTACCTCATTTTGTTCTTTTCCAGGGAGGCTGAATAGTGTGATTCCCCCAGTAATTGTAAAACACCCCAGATATGGTCACAAGCTCTGGTTACTGATTGGACGAATGAGATTGTGGACACAAGCGGCAGAAATGAGCTTCTGAAGGGTGGCTGGGCTCCTCCTTACTGATATGGTGAGGAGTTAGGTCATTCAGGAGAGATTCAGGGTACAGCTGCTACTCCTCCATATCAAAAGGAGCCAGATCAGGTGGTTTGGCTGACTAGGATGCCTCTTGGGCATGTCCTGAGTGAGGCGTTCTGAGCATTTTTTACTGGCGGGAGGCCGGAGACCCAAGACATGCTGGACAGATTGTATCTTTCAGCTGGCTTGGGAATGCCTTGCTGTCCGTCCAGATGAACTGGAGGAGGAGACTGGGGAGAGGGAGGTCTAAGTTGCTTAGACTGAAACCCAGCCTCAGAAAGGAGGCAGAAAATAGATGGATAGATGGATTTTGCTACTTCCTATCACCCCAGCTAATAACTTCAGATCCAGGCTACCCTTTTAATATTAAGGAGCCATTGTGCAGCTAATTTTTTTTGGAATTTTTACAAAAAGTTGAAAATTAAATTGTAATGTGTTTTGTTTAAGTTTAACATGGTTTAAAGAAAGCAGTCTAAAGTAAAGCTGACTCTGCATAACTTTGACAAATTACATCTCTGTTTCAAGACCATTTCCATACAGCCATGGTCATGAGCTCAACAAAAAGAAAGGAAAAAAGATATGAAAAACCTTATAAATCATACTTAGGTTGCATAACACACTACTCTGTTTCCATAATGACAGATGCTGTGTGCAGCTTGTAATGACTCGTGGGGTTTGGAGTACATTGTAAAATGAGGGTGTGCTATAGAAACAAATGAGGACCTGGAGGTTGTGCAAATTCTTTGCTTCTACCTGTGTCATTCCTTGTCATGCTCAGCATGGCCTTCCCCAACATGTGGAATACTGGATGGGTTGATGCAGATCTATAATCACATCCATAATGCAATAGTAGATAGCAAATCAAAAGACACAGAAGTAAAACAAACTTCTGACAGAATATTGTGCCTTCAGTTTAGCCAATCAGTACAGAGACCCCTCTGTAATAACTCAATTTCCCCACACCATGTTGATGTTACACTTTTTGCATGTGTGATTATGAGAGAGTTGGCTAGGGATTCAGCTGATGTCATTTTTGTTATCAGAGGGTACACATGAGGGTCTGCACAGATTTCAATGTTGTGACAGCAAAATCACTAGGCTACAAGGGCCCCATTTGCAGGCAAACTACAGTGAAAAAGATCTAAAGATTCACTGTGTAAGGCGCTCGACTGTAGCCTTTTTTGAACAGTAACTCTGCAACTCTTCCAGCTCAGAGATAGTGTACTTATCTCAGCTAAAACACAATGGAACATTGATTTCAGAACACATTAACTTTAATTTAAGGCATCAAAGACAGGGGTGCCACACTGATCGGGTAGACGACATGCTGAGGTTGGTCAGGGGTGACAAAAGATGTTTGGTCATAGGCCATAAGCTCTGATAGGTTCTCCAGTTGAGCAAATTCATCCACCTGATTGATGGATGACCCTGTACTAGCATTAGTTATGCTATCTGCCATCAGATATAAAGACTATGTCAAGCTCAGTTTGCAACACATTCTGGATGAAACACACAGGTGATCTCCTTGGATTTAATAGCAGGACTCTGAGCACATCATCACTGAACCTGTCTTATTTACCTCCTTCAGCAGAAGAATGAAACAGTTATGGCACAGCTCAACTCTTCCCTTCCCAGACTCATATGACCCTCACATCATACTCTATGTACTCTACTAAATAAATATAACACTTCAGAAGTCACAGTTAACTTACTTTTACATAAATACAGAAAAAAATTACTCCCTTAAACGTCCTTAAAAGAATGCCTGTAATAAAAACTCAATTAATGTATGGTCTCTTTAAAAACATAATGAAATGTAATGTTTAGTCATAGAGCCAAACACCCCAAAACATCCTTGATGTCCAAATGAAAAATCAGTTTACTGTGGTGGTCAACACCCATCAACCAGTTGGCAACACTGGGGCTTTCACCCAAAGCAGATAATAAAGCAGCTGTGGTTGCCTGTCCCAGCTAAAAGTCACTGAATCCTATTATGGCTTGCACTTCAGCAGCAAAGGGTGGTCAGCTCAAGTTGACTTGTCAAAGGGTCATGGCACCAATTTTTATAGTGCAAGCTGCAACCAAGGCTGGTGTTTCTGGGTGACCAGTCGAGAGATTTCGGGGCACAACTTTTGTAAGGTTTCTAACTCTATGATGTGTTTTGTATTAAGAAAGACACAATTCTATGTCTCTGACCAATTTATTTGCCACAACACAGACATACCAACAAATATTGCTGATAAACTGACCAATCACAGGGTTTCTTTGGAATGTAATTGAATGGCCTGGCATTTATATCATGCTTTTCTAGTCTTACTGAACACAATATAATTTCCAAAATATTAAATAAAATCCAAAATGTAGAAATAAACAAGTTGCCGTCTCACAAACATATCAATCTCCAAACACTGAATCACCGAGATAACAC
Source organism: Cichlasoma orientale (assembly GCA_034780415.1). NCBI lineage: Eukaryota > Metazoa > Chordata > Actinopteri > Cichliformes > Cichlidae > Cichlasoma > Cichlasoma orientale. The sequence goes on along the minus strand of JAVDPK010000979.1, from coordinate 38,195 downwards.
ATAGGTCCCGTTGTCCGTGCCCATGATTTTCCCAGCTTTAAAAAGTTGAACTAGAATAACTTTCATTTTATGAATGTAAATGGAGTATCCCATGTTAAATTCAAGTAACCTGCAAATTCAGAATCTGGATTAGATTAGTTTTAGGAGATGGTGTTATTTGAACATCCTAGGTCACATCGCATTCACAAGATTTTCAGAAAACTTGAGGTCAAGGTCACCAAGATTCATTTTTAGTAGATGCACCTATAGTGTGAATTTTAACATCCCACCTCACATCGTTCTTGATTTATCGAGTTAGTTGACCTCTGACCTTTGATCTTGACCCAATTATGGCAAAAAATTTAATCAGGTCACTGATTAAATTTAGGGGGTCACTGACCATCTTTCATGCAAATTTGGTATGAATCAGACTGGTAGTTTTGTTGTAATATTGTTAACAAAAAAAAAAAAAGACAAAAAGGCAAACATACCAAAAATAATATCCCGTTCCCCCCTCCGGGGACGGGGTACTGAATCTAGCATACAACCCTCAATATTCACACATGCAGTACAGAAATGTAATTTTGGAGAAAAGAAATGCTCAAAAACAGAAAAAGTGCCCGGAGCAAACTGAGCATGTACCTCCCAAAAAAAAGAAAAAATCCAAAGCAGGAGAATGTACAGACAACTGGAAGTTTGAAAAAAAAATTAAAAGGCTTACAAAGATGACCCCCAGCATTTTCCTTTTCAGAAGGATAAACTATAATGGCAGTGCTAAACTGCAACCTGTTAAAAAACAGAAGAAAAAATAAGGAAAGAAAAATAACCAAGTAAGAATTCCTCTTCTTACACAAAGCCCTGTTCATGATAGAACATTACCCTCTAATGCTGTTTTGTTTGGATGCCAACTGTGTGTCACCATTTCACACAAGATGTCTTTTATCTTAGGAGTCCTGACACACCGGCCACAGTAATATTGGTAGCATGAGATAACAGGAGTCAGTGGTATAGCTACGGGCTTATCAGGCAGGGGGCCCCGGTTTGAATCCTGTTTGGACCGTTTGCCCAATTAGTTAATCCTAGAAGCATTTGATAAAGGTCAGGCACCTAAAACTACTTGGTCAGAATTAGGCAAAGATTTTGGTTTGAGTTCAAATATGCCTCTACACTCCAGTAACCCTTTGAGTTAAAAAAAAAAAAAGAAAGAAAATGACAGGTTGGAAGTGACAGCCCTGTCTTACTAATGCCTTAATCTGTTGTCTCATATCACAGTGAGAAAACCCAACATCTTCCTGTAGCAGCGCTTCATACAGCAGCGAGAAAGTAAAAGCAATAAAAACATCTAAATTATGTGAACAAACAATTTGTAATGAGCCTGGCAGCTATGACATCAATTAAAATCCATTAAAATATTTACAAGATTTCACTAAAAAGCAGACCCCTGAGGAAATAAGAAGTAGTGCTAGACATTATTGCATTTGCTCTCAGTGACATTACAGTTGCATCATTTTCAGAAATATGTTTAAAACACAGAATACTTAATATGCCGTGTTATTATACCAAAACACATCTTCTTAAAAAAAAAATAAACATCAATTCATCTTCAATAGTGGACCCCTGCTAAGACAGAAGAAAGTCTGTAAATGCAGCAGGGAGGATAAAGAACTAATAGAGAAAAAAAAGTAGAGCAACAACAACAACAAAAACAATCAGATATCTTAATGTTTTACTTCACACTCTGTGACACGAGTACAGAGGGATCGAATGAGAAAGAGAGAGAGAGAGAGAAGGCTGCTCTAAGAGAAATCTTTACTTTTGCTAACAGAGACAGAAATAAAACATAGATACTGGGAGAACAATAGAGGGAGTGTAATTAGTTTGACTCCCCTATCACGAGATTAGAAATCCTTCCTAATTATACTGATTCTCAATATTTATTTTTTTTTGCTACAGAGAACCAAAGCATGAGAACGTGTCATGTGGAGGAATCTCAAGATATATGGGTCACTTGGAGGTCAGGTTAATGAAAAACTTAATTTACAGTAAACCAGTTAAAACTGTAGTTTTTTGCACATCAGCTGAAAGCACTACTGAAACTACTGAAAGCATCCCACAATGATTATTTTATCATTTATTTTTTAAAAATATATATACATAAAAATTTTGTGTCTCTGGCCACAACAGCAAAAAAAAGGATGTTGACAAAATGCTTAGAAAATAAATTAATGGTTTGATTTATTGAATCCTTTTATTCCCATCTAAGTCTATATTAATTCTGCCGGGGGGAAAGCCAGTAATTACTGTACGGTGGGGCAATGATGCTCTTTCTGTTGAGAACTGAATAAATGTGGAGCCAAATTCAAAACCAGACAGAAGACACAGTTTAGCTGGAATTATTATGTTTCAAGCCAGAGTTTAAATGTTGCAGGGGTGGTAAGTGGAGGGCAGCTGGAAAATGCAGTGCTCCGCTGGGCTCTCTGAGCAGAGCATGTGGTTATGGAACAAAAAGATCGACAGGCTGGGCTCAGATGTGGTAGTGTGAAGCTGGGCTCAGTTGTGGTGGCAGATGCTCAACAAATGATCGCTTTGGCTGAATGATCTAGTTTAGAGTGAAGAACCAAGGTATTTTTACTACAGTAGATTGATTGGTGTGAAGGACATGCAGAGGGTTGGTGTGGCAGAGGAGGATGCTAGAGATAGGGTGAGATGGAGGAAGCTGATCCACTGTGGTGACCCCTAAAGGGAGCAGCTAAAAGAAGAAGATTGATTTGCCTGCTATTTAAGAACAGTGTGTTGTGATAGACCCCCAGCCTTTATTAGTCTGGTGCTTAAGGTTTGCTCTCACGCTGCCATGTTCAGAGCCTTCTGCTGTGTTTTACACAGGTCTTTTCCCTCTGCTGGCATCTTCCTGATTCATGCTTTTTGTTTCATCCTAGATAGTGGCACAAGTTTTTCCCTAATGACCAGCGGTTACCAAGGGTCGCTGACCGGTCTCTAGGCATGTGTGACTGTGGCTTTAGCAACTGGTTTAACGTTGATTGCCAGCAAGCACTTGCAATCCGTCTGGGAATACCCATTTTCCCTAGCAACCAGTGGCTGCCAGGTGGTTACCAGGTGGTCCCCAGCTGTGTGACTGAGGACTAAGTTTAAACCTGCTGCCAAATGAATGCTTTACCAACCAGTCTGTACCAAAGTGTAACATCTAAATTTGATTTATATTATCACTGCTATATATCACCCATAATAAATTGCATTTTCAGAATATGTTATGAAGTTGTAGATGTGTTTTCTAACTTGATGTTGCTTGGTGCTACATCAGTGTCAAAACGTGTGTGGAATCTTTTAGAGCTAAGCACCCCATAAAAGAGGAGAAAAATAGTTGGATTCCCAGTGACAGGAGGCAGAAAGCAAGCAGGCATTTGAGCAGAAAAAAGAAAGAAAAATTAAAAGAAAAAAAAAACAATAAAAAAAATCAGTGTAGGGATCTCCTAATGAAGCAGCCTCACTAATTACACAGTTGAGTACCTTGAAATATGTAAGTATGCTGCACATGTTTGAATGCTGCAGTGTTAGAAATGAGTGTGAACCTGCGTGCTGAAATATGAAATATAAAATATTTAAAAACATTGACCTCTTATTGTTATTTTAAGTTAAAGGGTGGAGGGCAGGGGGGGTTGAAAAACCACACATGTGAAAAAGAATTTGTACTTTACTGAAAAAATATAATCATGCAATTCTAATTTAAATTTAATGTAAACTATGTTATATCATTGCTTGCTTTAAATGCAGCGATCTGAATTATCTTTGATACAGCACAGTAAGTGGAAGATATACTTCAGAGAAGCAGATGCTACTGAGTAAAAAAGATTAGCCGATCTGGAAAAAAAAAGGGCGGGGGGGGGGGGGTGATAAAGGTAGGGAGAGACAAAGAAAGAGACAGACAGGTAGGTGGGCACAGCGAGATATAGAGGGGGTCTCTATTCTTCAGCCAAATCCGCTAGCTTTTGAAGACCAGCCAAACATTCTGTTTACATGACTGCCTTTGCTGGCCAGAGCACACCCATAAAATCACAGGCAGATACACACATTTGCCCTTCATAAGGTAGAGTATCGTGGATGCTGCAGCACATATTGTAAGAATAAACACTGAAATGTTTGTCTCGCGAATATAAGAATCAGCTTCAGATGCAAGGTGCAGCAAAATGTAGGAACAGAATTTCACACAACAAAAGGGTGGGAGGGTAAAATTTTGAAAACCAACTACAGTATATAACAAAAAAAACCAAAAAAAAACCATGACTATAAATTGGCAATTAGTCTGAGTTTGGAGCTGGAGTGTTTTTGTATGTTTGTACTGTATGTCTTTCGCATGTTTTTTGATTGATGATTATGAAAGTGGTGTGAAAACGAGGGGATTCCCTGCCCGGTGGTATTTCAATTGACATAAAACAGATTGCTGGGTCGCCAAGATATTAAAGAATACTACAAACATTGACTCTTTTGTGACAACCAAACACAATAAGAAAGGCATGAAAAGACGCATTTTATTATACTTTTAAGATCTTACCAACCATGCAAAGGCAGAAGAAGAAAAAAAGTACACTTTGATTCATAACTCAAAAAGGACTGGTTGCACTGGACTGGCTTTATTTGCTATGACCTCTCAAATCACCAGAGCAAAACACTGTTAAATTTTAATGGGATGTTCTGGACTGCACAGTGAAAAGCTGATTTCCTCCCTTTTCCTCTTCAAAGGAGAGGAGACTTTTCTTCTTCAGCAGACATTGATTATTCCACTACACAGATGAGGCCTTGTATGACAACCATCCGAGGATAGCTGAAACTGAACTGAAGCCAGATGTGTGACCGTGCACCCGTTTATGTAATTAATGCTTCCCTTACTGTACCTTGGTAATCTCATGTTTATATTATGTATTATGGGTGTGGTAAGTACTTTTCTGATTATGTTTACATTATCAGCAAACACTGTAATTTTGAGTATGGTGTAATGATTCAAGTCACGTCAATAATGCGTCAATAATAATTTGATGTCAGTCAACAGTGGCCATGATATTATGGGAGAATGATGCTGAACATCAGGAGAGGTTTAACCCCCCTAGACACAGTCATGCTCACTCAGTCATGCAAGCGCTACTCCAGGAGTGGACATCTGTGAAACCCTATTGCTCAGCAACCATTCTGTAACAGCTCCCTCTCATCTTCATCTGAATCGTCTTCTTTGTCATCTTGCTGAGAGCCTTCCCCCTCCTCCGCGTCCGCTAGGATATCACCTTCTGCTGCACAGACATTGTGGAGGATGCACCACGATCGGACCACTTTAGGGGCAAACAGAGCCTGAATCTCAGACGCTGTCAGAATGATGACTGCCGGCAGACATGCCAAAGATGTATTTACTGACGCTCCTCATTTTGGCATGGTGTTTTTTGTAGCATGCTTCAGCTTGCCCTGCAAAAATGCTATCAGATCATTTATTTTGTATTTTAAAAGTGACCCATTTGCAGTATATCACGAATCCTGAGGTTGTGTATTTGTGTGTTTTGACAGAGAGAGTTCTTACCTCCCACAGGCTGACAGTAGGGGTGGTGACCGAAAGAGGATGCAGTAGGAATGGATTTTTTCTCACACCCTGTTAAAAAAAAAAAAAAAAAAAAAAAAAAAGGCATCCAGTAGATACCAGCTTTGTTTTCCAAAAGGGGGACCTGTTGAGAAGAACCCTAGACTGGCGATGCAGATCCAAAAACTGCACCTCTGGCATCATACGCACAGAAGGGTCACCTAGTATTTATTGCATGAGGGAAAATCCTGTTGTGACTTTAGGCTGTGGCACCAGCAATGGAACAGAATGCCCAATGGCCAGCAATGTGAGCAAAGCCAGTCCCACATCCCCCTCGCCGGATAACTAAATCTATTCTTGAGGGATTGACAGCATTTCCTTCAGAGTCCTGCCAACTGTGGCTCTTGGCATAGCTGAGATATCAGCTGTTGCCCCCGACAAAGAGATTTGCATGCAAGTCAGTTAACAGTGGCCAACACCTCAATTTCTTTGGCTTCACCAAGGGGCCGTTTGACAAGGCAACATCTGGTCTATGCTGTCACTGCAGTTTCTTGACGTGCTTGGGGTCAGTCCTAAGCACCAGCACAGAAAGGACAAACATGCTGTTTATCTTTGCACGCATATTGATATGAGATCTATTTCAGGAGTCACTTCCTGCTATACTATAGTACACTACTACACTAAAGTCAGTTTTTATAAAGTTGATTGTTGTAGTCACTTGTTAGAGACACACACACCCTCTTTCCTGTAGTAGTAGAAACATTATTGTGTGTTATAAAACAGTAATAGTAAAGTGTTAATCACATAATGACTAGAGTTACTCAGTTAGCTCAGTGCTCTCTATTCTGTCTCCCTCCATCTTTTAAGGTAGTGCTGAGATATCAGTTCAGACCTGTCAGGTACCATATCCTAGCCAGAAAAGCAACAGCACTGATACCTTTTTTTAAACTCTTAAAACAACCACGGCGCCACCAAATACGTTCACTGTATGAATAGCAATAACATTTTGCTGAACAGCGGTCAGCTTACAAGATCTGATGACCTTAAGGCTTGCTGTGTGTTTGTGTAGGACGGACATTTAAAAGACTGGAGGAAAAAGTATTCCCCGCAGCGCCACTGATAGGATACACTTCTGAAAGCCAGCCATTTTCTATCCATTTTCCCTTCATTCCCATTATGCTTTATTTATTCAGTTTATTCCTGATATTCCATTTCCTTATCCATCTGTTCTCAGTCCTTCTTTTGGTGTCAGCAAGCCAAGGCCCCCACAAAGTACCACGTTAAACTACCAAAATCAAATCAAGGCACAACAGCAATATCACTTTCTGTCTCTTACTTAATGCCAGAAACATTTATCTTTCTCTTTGTCCTTGCACCTCCACCCTACCCTCCTCTGTCTGTCTGCAGCCAATGCCAAGGCCTGCTGTGGGCCAGGCACCATTTACAGAACAGCAAGGTCCCTTGGTGGAGAGAGAAAGAGAGGGAGCAAAACATTAAAGAAAACACTGTGAAAATGGCCACTGAAGCTAATAAGTTACAGCTACACATTAGTGTGGTAAAAGTCTATAATATAATTCTCAGATGCACAGCAACATAATAATAATGTTAGAATTTGAAGTTTGGATTTATCATAAAGAAGGGGCACGTTTTTTATCCTGAATACTGCTACTAAGGACATTAGTTTTACTTTTGTTTTATCCAAGTTTACATGCTCACCACATGGAGTAGGAAACTGAAAAAAAAATCCACATAAATTCATCCAAAATTCATTCTGTATGTGGATTTTATAGACAGGAAAAATAAATTAATTTATCAAATACATGCACTTTGCAAAGCATATCAAGTCTATAGAGTGAACTAGTTATCAAACAGCTGTCTATTTACCCAGCACATACAGAGCAAAAGTTGTATTTTTAGAAGTGCATGCTGGTGTATGTCAAACCATTCTGTCTACAGACAGCGTTTTTTGTTTTGTTTTTTGTACCGCCAGCATTACTTATTTATTTATTTATTTATTTATTTTTCAATCTTATGAAGCTTGACACTGCTCACAGTCCTCAGCTTAAAAAAAATATGAACTCCAAAAAACAAACAAACAAAAAACCTTACAATGTTTAACACACCAACAAGATTGAACACAATTAAAGCATTCCTTTATTGTGTGGAGTTTGCATGTTGTCCCCTTGTCTACATGGGTTCTCTCTAAGTACTCTGGTTAACTCCCACAGTCCAAAGATATGTAATTAGTACGGTTAGGTTAATTGGTTATGCTAAATTGCCCATAGGTGTGAGTGTGAGTGCGAATGGTTGTCTGCCTCTCTGTGTTAGCCCTGCTACAGTCTGGCAACCTGTCCAGGGTGTACCCTGCCTCTTGGCCCATGGCAGCTGGGATGGGCTCCAGGCCGCTCACGACCCTGAATTGGATAAGCTGAAAATGGATGGCTGGATATTCTGGCTGACTAGCCTTTTGTTCAGCCTGAGTGGGGTTGGCGTGTCTGATAATCATGATCAAACAGGCATGGCAGGAGAGTCAGGAAGGTGTCAGCCAAGGTAAGTCTCTTAATACCCACTAGGTCGCCCCAAAAGGTATTATCAGCTAAATTAATTGGAGAAATCTGTATACGTGAACCCTGGGTTTGTGCAAAGCTTAAAGCTTTTAAAATCATCTTAAAATTTTAAGGTGTCACTAGTAACATAAATAATACCTGTCTTCTTTCAGCTGCTCCTTTTAAGGATCACCGCGGTGGATCATTTGCCTCCATCTCACCCTCCTCCCTTTCAGTTCCATATTCAACCTCTTTTGTCCAATATATCCACGACCCCCCCCCCCCCCCCCGCACATGTCCAACCCATTTCAGCCTTGCCTCTCTAACTTTGTCTCCAAACCCTTCAACCTGAGCTGTCTCTCTCATATACTCATTTCTAATCTTGTCCATCCAAGTCACACCCAATGAAACTCTTAGCATCTTCAACTTTGCCACCTCCAGCTTGACCTCCTGTCTTTTTGTCAGTGCCACCATCTCCAAGCCATACATCATAGCAGGTCTCACTACCAGCTTGTAAACCTTCCCTTTCACTCTGCTTCTGTCACAAATCACTGACACTCTTCTCCACCCACGCCATGCTGCCTGCACTCTCTTCTTCACCTTTCCTGTGCACTGTCCGTTATCTTGGATAACATAAATAATGGCAGTATTCTACCTAATGCTCCTGTTTGGGGAGCCTGTCACTGCACATTTTCTTACTTGTTGTAAATGGTAAACAGCTTGCCTTAACACTGTTAGTATTATAAGCATGTGCTTTTCATGCTATGACAAGTCAATATGGTAGACATGAATACAGGTCTGTTATGAAATAATACATCCTTTTTCCATATAATTATGGATACATTGTTTGGAGGATGCTGCTCTTGAGTTATAAAATGCTACAGTGGAGATATGAGGGTTTATGACCAGGTCACTCATCCAACTGGACACACACATACAGTTATGCGGTATGTGTGTGTGACTCCCAGTATCTTTTCATCTTTTTCAGAGCACTTTTTGCTTCTTATTGAGACGTTGAATATTTTATCATAAGTGCACACAAACACGCAAAGACGCCCACACAAAAATTATCTCCCAGTCACAAGAAACGTTGTCTCATGCCAATGAAGGCATGACTTCAGGGTTTTGAGTAATCGTGGTTTATCGTGGTTGTTGTTCTGTTCGCCCACAGCTTGCAGCAATGACAATATCATCACAGAAAAGTTATTCATATCAACATCTTTTTTGGTGTCTCATTGTTGAATTGGCCCCACCTACGTGCGTAAACTTAGAATTTCATCACACCCACCAATCACCCTTCACCACTATCGTGCCCATGAAGGATGATAACATTTGGTGATCACGTACAACCTGACAGATGGTGGTGTGGTGTCGACGTGTTTACCTCACTGTGGGACTAATTCTAATCGCTTTCACAGAAATGTAGGAATCTCCAGTTGTTTAAAGTTGTCACTTATCATGTTTCAGTCCTAGGATGCTGCGGAGAAGCCAAGTGGCTTAGACTGATATCACAAGGTTGTGAGTCTGTCCCTATGTAATACATAGCAAACTTTGAAAAACAAAGCAAAAATAATAACCTTTTGTGATCTTTTAAATTGCTCCTTATTGACATCCTTTCTCTTTATTTGCATGTGTGATAGTTTCTTGTCTTTGTCTTTCTATTGTTCTTTTATCTATTTGCTTTTTCACAGACCCTTTCCACCGAGTTTCTTTTCTGATTTGATGTTCATGTCTCACCTTTGTTAGCAATAACGCCTTCTTTCAGCTTTATTCCTTCATTTTTTCCTAGATCCTCTCCTGTTATTTTGCCTGTTTATTTTGTTCCAGTTTTAACCTGCTTTTTTGCTGAGTGATGTTTGTAATTTTACTGGCTCAAACCTGTTGTCCTGTTCTCTTGCAGCAGCAAGGCTGTTTTCTGACACGGGGACCAAAGGTGTAAGTTAGACATTGATTATTCTGTTGGGGAAAGCGAAATATTATAGATTTCCACTTGTATTCATAGATGTGATTATAGTAATGTGTTTGTATTTTCATTACATAAGGATAGCAGTGCATCTTCCACAGTAGAACATGGAAACCCCATACAGTAGCTTTGAGCTGCATGAAACAATAGATAGTAACTAGACTCAGGGCGGGTTCTAACCTGCTGTTTAGGGGGGCAGCTAAAAATTCTGGGTGGGCAACTTTGGTGAGACAAAGATGTTAGAGGTCAGAGCAGCAAACTAGTAGGTTTCTGGTTTAAGTTCCTACTCAGAGACTGACTCTGAGATGACTGGATAATTATCATCAACAACTCAACCAACCTAAGATCAAAAATACGTATTAGTTACAATCCATATGTAGCTCTGCTTGCATACCTGCTTGTTAAGTGATGATGTATCAAACCCGTTTCCAAATTCAAGCTCCTACTGTATTGATTGAGGCTGTTGTCTTGTTGATGTGTTGTCATGCTTTGTGTCTTGTTTTGTTTAATAGAAACAAGCCCCTAAATATAATCAGTAGTCATTTTAGCTTTTTATTAGCTCCGTTCATGTGCAGCACATTTCTAAGCTCAGTTCAAGAACATTCCCAGTGTAACTACAGCCCATGATGTCCTGGACACCCAATTTTTGAATGCTTCAGAAAAGAATCACTCTCAAGCTGACCAAGATTTCAGTGTTGATATTAAAACACAACTCACACATTTATTATGGCAAATAATCCAAACTATGCAGCAACATAATTATAATTAATCTCATATTGTGGATGATTGTGGATTTCAGCATCTTCTTCCTGCCAGATAACAGTATTTGTCTCTTTTAACTTGGCTAGCCACCAGGTAGCATATCATTGCATGTTAACCCAACTTCATTAACCTTCAAACATTGCCACTGTTTAGTTTTCCATCATTATTCACATACAAAGTGATATCAGAGCTGTACGTGTTTTTGTTTGTTTTATAGAAACACTGCAGTCAGGATACATATGATTTTTAGACGGTCACTAACTAGCTAACTTCCTGCTAGCTTCTAACTCTGCCAAACCTTGTAAATCCCCATTTTCATGGATGTTAAACTTTATTGCAACACCTGAGAGAACAGCCACACAAAGACTCTGACCATTTTTTAAGTTCAGTGGGGTGTGTCTGATTTTGAGAAGTGAAGGAGGCTTTGGACCTGGACATGGCTAATGATGTCAGACTTAACAAGATGATAGGATGGTTTCTACTGGCAGAAGAACAGCACTCACTGCAGGAATCAGCATCTGCACATTTGTTCTATATAAGGCCTCAGTGACACTAAAGGAAAAATAGGACAGCAACCTCCATACAACCAGGAAAAACCAGTGTTTGAAGAGTGATTGTACTGATTTTTTAATATTTATTTGTTTTGCTATCTGAGACCAACTGCAATTAGTTGCAGCAATCAATTGGTCACCCAGAGGCTAAGCATACAGAACCTTTACCTCTGGATTGCCAACATGCTGTAATTAGTCCAAGTCTCCATCAAATAATGAAACACACAAACCTGAGTTACTGAGGTTTGTGGCAGGCAATTTACTGTAAATTACATTAAATTTAAGACAAAAAGGCACATCTTATTTTTTGCTTGACATGTGTGTGATAGTTGCCACTGGGATTGTTCTTTTTTTGGAATGAGAAGGGGAGGCGTCATCAGAACAAGTGCGTAACTGGCGCGGCTGGATGGCTCAAAGCTGTGAGCACAGTGTCAGAACTTTGGCTCTGTCCTGTTGCTCTTTAATCAGTCCTCACTCTGATTGCATAGAGTCGAGCACCACAGAACTGAACTGAGCTCAACTGAGCGTCGGCGGGAGGGAGGAGAATCCGAATGCAAGATGTATACAAGCATGCATCTTGTTTTCCTTTTTACAGTGAGCAGAGCCAGTTGCAGTTGAAGTTAATATTTACTGAAGTAAAATGTGTCTAAATGTGTCATCCTCCATTTTCCAAGTAAATCTAAGGGCTGTACTGTGTGAGGGTATGTATTGTGTGCCTTAGAGAAACCGAAAGAAAGAAAGCAAAAGAGAGAGAAAGGGCAAGTTGTATGTGTGTATATGCTTAATGTATGTTTGAGGGGCGCTATGGATAGAGGGTGACAGAGTCACGCTTGATATGTGGATTTTGAGAGCTCTGTCAACTCATTCAAACTCACAGCAGGCCAGAATGACCCTGAGGCCACCAGGAAATTTCCCAGTGCTCCGGATGGTCAATCCACCAATGAAAGTGCTCATACGGAGCTTCATGTTGCTCAGCTGCTCATTCAATGGAGTCTTTCCACAGAAGTACACAAGAAAATAATAATTAAGAATTTGACACCATAGCATGCATCTAGGAAAAGTTTATCTCCACGCTGTACCTGGATCCCTCAGTCCAGCCAGCCAGAACAGATGCAAATAGGTAAAAAATCTTTGACAGTTTTTACCAAGCAAAACACAGGAGAGAGATTAAACAATTGTGCGTCTGTGTGATGTATTTTTTCTTTTACAAACAGCAGGACAGTATGTGTGTGCATTACTTGTTGCTCTGAGTTCAAAGTTTAACATCTCTGCACCCTCCCTCTGTGTTTGTATCTCTGCTCACTCTAAGGTAGTGTACAGTGGGGGGACTCTGGAGGTGGGCTGTAGGCTGGTCACCCAATTAGGTATTAGGAATGGCAGTCATGTTTTCTGTGATGCTTTTTTCTATTGGCTGAACAAAACAAAAATGACTTTTCTTTTGGTTAATTTGGTTGAGCAAGAGCTGGCCTGAGGGGTATACTACAAAGGGAATTCAACATAGCCAGGCTTTCTTTGCATTTCTTTGCCACTTGGATATTATGGTATCACAATGATGGTGATCAACGTTCTCTCTCTCTGCTTCAGGCTTTGTGTATGCTAACATGAAAAGGGGTGCTTCACGTGTCATATGACTTTTCTTCCACACAAAATGATCCCTATGAGTGCCGCCTACTCCAATCACGGATGATACCAGATGATGATGATTAAATGGTGAAAAAAAAATCAATAAACATGAAAAATATTAAAATGCAACACTGTAGTTAACAAGACAGGGAATGAATGCTGCAGAAAATTGTTAATCTTGGGATTTAGTATAGATAGCAGTAAAATAACAATTTTATATTGAGTAAATTATTAATAGCGGTGTTGCTGTTCATTTCCAACATGACGGCTGCACATTAGAGCTTTGAAACTTTAAAACTAGTACATTTAAACATTAAAGGTTACTGTCCCTTAGCCCAATAAAAGAGATGTGGAAATCACTTTAGTGTGTTGGCAGATCAAAGGTAAATCAATTTTATTGACTAACTGGGTATTCTTGGTGTACGTTTGTATCAGCTGCAGTTCCAGCTGTGTAAAAGAGACATAGCGGCAGGTGTTTAAATCTGAATATAACTATAAAAAGAGATTTGACAGTTCCACATTTCAGCAGATCGTGTTTATTGCACTTAAAACATGCTGTAAATGAAATAATTAGTGAAAATGTGGTGCTTCGAGGTTATTTTAACCTGAATTTCTACCATAACCTGGTCCCAACCAGGTTAGCGCGCTCAACATAGCTCACTAATTCACTAATCTCAGTTTGTAGTACACCCCTCTGGACTAGGCTATATGTAGTAGCACATGTGAATATGTGATTAACTCTTCTATTTTTTGACATTCAGCTATATTTTACTAAAATTACAATATCTCAAAAGAGACTCCATCTTGCCAGGTTTCAAGCTATGAACTAAACCACAGTTCATTCCAACCAATTGAGAATCCATTTTCTTCCGCTTATCCAATTCAGGGTCGCAGGGCAATTGAGAATCCATTTAGTTTTTTTTTTAAGAGTGCACATTGTAGACAATGACAATTTTCTCCCTTTGACAAAGATGGCTTCACAAATGCCGTACAAGTTGGGCAGTCTGGGGGTCATGCACTGATGTTTTCCTTAACAAATAGAAATAAATTGAGAAGAAAAATGGTAATGACAGAGATCCATTGACAGAGGTCACACTTCTGCAGCTGCAAAAAATTAAGCCATATTCAGCAAACACTGAAGGGTAATGTTTCTGTGCGACAGTTGGTATTTAATTTTTAATTGAATGAACAAGGGCAGATGCCAACTGTTGCATTATTTCCATTAATTTGAATATGTGTAGTGAAACTGAAAGATTTAGATTTAATTATGTGGCCACATTAATAGCTTTCCCACCCCCCTTCATCCTGTGGTCTTAACAACAACGGAGAACTGGGAATTTGTGTTATTATTATTTTTGCATGAAGTCATTTCCATTTCATTTTCTCTTGGTCCTTTTTAAGCATATTCATTTTTCAATGCTTGACTGCATGTTCTTCTTGCTTTTGTAAAGTGTCACGCTTCCTTCTTTACACTGAATGTTTTGTTAATGTTTGGGGAGATTGTGAGTAGAGTGGTAGGTAGAGTGCAAGTACAGTAACATGGAAACATGAATGTAAAAAAAGTTTTTTAATGCCACAAGGCCTTTACGCTATTCAGGCTTTTGTTAGCTTTTTTTGTCAATTTAAATGCTTTAGTGTAAAAGGCAGTTAAGTTTTAAATGCATCTCCCAAGGATTTCTAGCTTTTTCAATCCAACTTTATCAAATTGTGAAAATGTATAAAATTTGAATGAAAAATGTTTGATCTCAAAGAAAGGAAATACCAGAATTACAGTGGGTTCTTCAGCTTCGTATGCATCTTTTTACATATTTATTTATTTAATCTAATCTGTTCATTGCTTACTTTATTCTGCTGGAACTGCTGCAAAGGCATTTTCTTTTAAAAGCGTGAATAAAGCAAGAAGCAGATTCCTTCTCCCACAACCGAGTCATAAATTTTTGTGCCCACTGAGAACCAGCACTGCTATGCATCTGCTTTAGTATTTGTGAATCACTGTGGAAGTGTCAGTGTTTGTGTGTGTGACTGTGTGATGTGCTCTTGTGTGCAAAATTTACAACAGCTCTGAGATAAACATCCTAATCCCTTATAATTACATCGGATCACACACTCATACACACGCATGCACTTCGCCTCTCAGGTGGGATCCTTATACACTTCCTGGTAATTACCTCGTCTATCAGACAAACGAGCTCGGAAAGAAGGAACAAGGAAAGGATGAGAGAGAAAGAAACTTTGAGAGAGGGGGACACCATGGGAGAGTCCGGTGAGGCTGAAGTGTGTGTGTGTGTGGGGGGGGGGGGCAATCGCAGGATAGAGTTTAAATGAATTGAGTAGGAGGACAGGAGATGGAGACAGCAGGTGCAAACCGTAGTTCTTTTCTATGCCATGCTGACTCTAACTTCTACTTTGTTTCTTACTGCTCCTACCTCCGTTGCTGTCTTCCACTCCTCCATACAGCTGTCACTGTTCCTTTGGCATGCTCTACACCTGCAGTTGTCAAACATAATTCCACACCTTGCCTCTTTCTCAGCAGCATAATCTGAGTAGCTGTCATTATGAGCAACTCCCTGATTGTCCAGCTTGCTCTTCCTTCCATTTGATGTTTCTCCATCTTTCTCCATCTATCAGTGTCGCACATTAACTTTTGTATTCTCTCTCCCTGGGAAAGACAGCCTCTGTACATTTAGCTCACAGACACATTTTGTGAAAAAGGGCATAGAAACAACTTGTGTTCGCTAATATTTGTTGAAGTGTTTGAAAAGTTGCATTTGAAATGACATGGCACTTAAAAAACACATTATTCCGTTTATGCTTCTGTTCTTCGTCTGTAGCTAGTCAGATTCTGCAACTTTAAGTCTGCGCCATGAATGCATCACGAGGATGAATTAAAATGAGATTAAAAAGGATGTGGTGGTTGGGCGCCTGGGTGGCTCAGGGGTGGAGCAGGCGACCACATTCACATGCCACTTTGCGGTGCGGGCAGCACGGGTTTGAGTCCCAGCTTGTCGCCAATTTGCCCCGTGTCTTGCCCCGTATCTTTCCTCCATTTCTTGTCCCTCTACACTGCTGATGAAAGCAGCTGTGGCCAAAAATGCAAAAAAACAAAAAAAAAAACAGGATGTGATGTAAGGTCTAAGTGTGCCGTGGGATGTCATCGTTTTCTTATTACTGAGCAAGTATCTTCATGCCATCACTGGAAGCAACACCTGGCTGCAGCACGTTAAAAATTTACTAATTCAGTTGTAACATGCATTAAACTGCCTATCAGATTTAATTACACATCTACTGAAGGTGCCAGAATGCCGTTCTGGATCTTCCCAGCCCATTTTAAACCCTGGATATAACCACTATAATGGGTAAAAGAACTCAATTCATTGAGTGCTTTTATCGAAAGTGCTTTACAATTTGCCCGATCACACTTACACATCGGTGAGCTTCCATTCAAAGCACTATCTTGCTGTCTTGCTCATATTTGCTTTGGCATGCTGACAGGAGAAGATGGGGCTCAAACCACCCATCCTGTGATTCGTGAACAACCAGCTCAACTTCCTGAGCCATAGCCATCATTTATTTAGTGGTTATTGGTATGTTAACAATTATTAAACCTCATTTTATAAATTCAGCAGCAATGGGTCCCCATGTATAATCAGTTGGAGATCTATTTCTGAAAACCTGTCAAATGTTCTGTACTTACAGTACTCACCATTTAGCTTGGTCTTCTTAACAGTCTTCTTCAGTAAACAGTCACACTGCTGGTCTGCTTTTCAAGACATGTGCCTTAAAACAAAACAAAACAAAAACGGCACTAACAAAAGCTGTAATTATTCAGCAGTACGTACAGTACAGTCTATGTTACTTGTATGTGGTCACTGTGAGCAACCCACTGTATTGATTAGATAATCAATTCACGGGAAGGAGTGGCCCCAACCAGTGTTACTAGTAATTAAAAGAGTTATTTTAAAATTTACAAAGGCGAAAAGAAGTATATAGAAGTATATATGTGCATGGGTTTGTCAATGTGAGTAAGATAACAGTTAAATAATTTACATGGAGATGGCTCACAAAAAGAACAGTAAAAGTAAAAGTACAAAAGGTAAACACAAGTATAAACCTGTCAACTTGTGACAAATGTCAGAAAATGGGACAAATTCAGTTTATGTATGGGAAAGGGCTCCACTGTCTTGAGAGTGTAAACCCAGCGTGTCTCGCTGCAGTAAAATGATATCGCCACCGCAAGGACAGAATGCTATTTTTACTGATTCCCAGAATTTTAATGATGGTGTGAAGCAATAATCAGCCTGCCCATAATGTCAGACAATAACACAGCCCATGTAACACATACTGCAATGTTACATCCACATTTGCAGCTCTTTCAATCTCTTTTTGTTTGTCCACCATAAACCAGACCACAGAGACATTTAAGCATAAACAACATATGTGCTGTTGCAGTTAATGAAGAACTTAATGGGCTATTTCTTGCCAGTAGTTGGTGTCTGATGAGTTAGAACACTGTGCACAGTAGCCACAGCAGAAGAAAAAAAAGCAACTGTTGGTTGGTAAGGCAGCCAGGAGACAGTGTTGGGTGATTTGCTGGAATCAGAATGAACCAGTCTGGTTCTCAAATTGTAGCCATGTTTAAACGTGACCAGGGAAGGCAAGGAGCTGGTGTTATTTCTATGAATGTTGATGCAACTTCTGATCTAACTTTGTAGAGTGCAGTATTCAGCTGAGAAAATGGTCTGTCAGAAAACAGTAGTAGCTCTAGTTTTCTAGCAGCGATTGCCTCTCTGAGTGGTCAGTAAGACTGCAAAGATCACCATAAAAATGCCAGTCCATTTCGACTAAAAACGAACTAAAGAAGATGTGGCAGGGCCTGAGAAGTCCCATCATCTTAGTGCAACAGAAAGATAAAGTGGTTAGCGGGGAATTACTTGGGAAAAATTAAGTTTTAAAGTCAAACCCTACTGACAATTGAAAGAGTCTCATTTCTCAATATAATTACTCTGCTTTCAAAAGAAATTGAATAACAGGGGGAAAAAAAGAGTTTCTGCTTTTTGAGTCCCCCCTTTGTCCTTCCTTTTATGGCCTGCCAAAAGGACATAAATTGACTATCAATCATTTTGGCACATATTGGGAGTCTTACAGTGCTTGTCTATTTTTCTGATGTCTTTGGTGATACATTTATCTCAAGCTTTCCTTCTTTCCTGAAAAAAAAATCGTATGAACAAGCTGATAACTTTTGGCCTACTAATGCATTTTCTTCGAACATTTTGACACATTAATCTCATCATGAACAGTTATTATTACCTATTATTATGGGCAGTCCTATTGCACCATGTTATGCTGGTCTGGTTATGAATCCTGTCAAAGAAAATTTAATTCACTGCCATCTTTGTCCAATACTGTCGTGTCGAAAAGGTAATAATGATACTGCGGCCATCTGGAGAGGCAGGAGTATTCTGCAAAATGACCCTCTGTGTCTCACCTGCCTGAACTGAAAAACTTCCTGCTGTTCCCGCTGCGCACAGTGCTCTAACTCAGACACCAAACACTTAACACACCCTTATGGCACCAAGTAATAAACCATTTAAATCCAGTCCACTGTGCTCAAACAGCACACATTTTGCCTCTATGTTGCACTGTTCCTGCAGTCTGGTTTGTGCCAGACATTTATGTGTGCAAGCCTTAACATCACAGTGCAACATGTACTAAAGCACAGGCTAATGATGGAATTATGGCTCCAGATCATAGTTGAAGTTCTGCTGAATTATGAAAAAAACAAAACAAAAACAATGACAGCCACTGTTAGAGATGGTGACATAAATAACATCGCTCTACAGAGGGGCATATTGGATTTACACTCTGAACACAGTGAAGCCCTCTGGCAAAAATGAAGAACTGATTTTCTCTGTTTTTTCTTGCAATTTGTCACATTTGACAGATCCCTATACTTGATATTACTTTGTCATATTTTTGTAGTTATTCTAAGAAAGGTCTACATTCTTTTATCCTGTTTCTGATGTGATGTACTATAAAATGTTGCATCGTCTCTGTGTCACACTTCACAGATCCATGTACATGTACTTACAGTAACTGTTCGGGATGTGAATTCATTATCCAATCAGTTTGAATCCCTGTTCAGGTGATTACCCAATTACAACACCTGGTCGGGGTGATATATAAATGCTCGCCTAATGTCTGTTTCTGCAGTAGTACCCAAACGCTCTTCTTTTTGCACAAGTTCATGAGCGCATCAATCAGTGTGCTTCAGTCCCTTTTGTCCTCAGAAAAATATGTTGTTGTTTTTTTGTTTGTTTTTTATCTTTGGCTCATTAAAGTTCTAAACTATGCCAGGTATCAGAAAATGGAAAACAGGGATATGGCTGTTACACAGGCTGGTATAATACCTGTTCATAAAAGGAAAGGCCTGAAAGATAGCAGATGTCAGGTGTGCCGGCCAGCTTCTCAAACGAGCCCAGTGTCTGAGATCTAGTCCAAGTGGGAGCAATAAGAAAGTACTAAATTTACACAGTTTCTTGGCACTCAGACCGAATAAAATGTTTTACAACAACAATGGGCCAGATTTATACATGAAATATACACATTCTGCTTTAGACAATCAAACTGCTATTTGTTCTTAATATCATTGTGGCATGAATTTGGCAGTCATGTGTTCTACATTTTTGGTGAATACCTTAGTGGAGATACTGGCTGAAGGCAGCATGTGAATGGTCTCTCCACTATCAATTTGTTGAATGGAGAAACAATTCCACTGAACACTGAGAGGAGTGAACTGCAGTTTGTACCCTCTCTTTATCAGCCTGTCCGCCAACAAATAAATAAATAAAAATGTCACCATTCTTTGAGAGCAGGTATATATTTGGTATGGAAACAAGAAAAGCCAGAGCCTCTACCACCGTTACCTCTGTAGGCGTGTCCTCCATGGGCAACCCATTGGGTAACTTGGATCAAAAGGCCTGAACCAGGGTCTCCATACCAGGCTCTACTGAGGAGAGCAGTGGGCGAGTAGAAACATGGACATGTGGCTGTTGCATACTGGGGCATAGCGGTGGCGCCTATGAGCTCATTATTCCATGTATAGCTGAAGAAAGAACACATGGGAAACAAATTATTGTTGAAACGAGCTACTTTGATGGCATGAGTCTGGTTTGCCCATGAACCAAAATTTTGGAGGCTCCCAGCTCTCGTTTTAACCAAATTTTTTACTCAAAGTGAAATCGAGGTTAGGCTCCCTATATGCGGTAAGGGCTCAACTTCGCCACATATAAGGGAGCCTGTTCTTGTAAAGGCACAGACACGTGTTTTAAAGTGTGGTGTATGTTTCTAAGTTGAAAATAGAGCAATAGCTAAGACAATACCTTTGAGAATACCTTTCATAATACTGACAGCACAGCGGTTTCCTGTCAGAGACTATGCTGAATAACTAAGAAAGTCATGCAAGGAACAGAAAACACCAGCGGAAGTCATTAATGTAACTTTAAAAAAAAAAAAATCAAAGGATTGCTGGTCGTTTAGCCATTGCCCATTGCTCAAAATTAATTGGATAATGGACCTTGAAACTTAGGTCTAAATTGATGGTATTTTGTTCTTTTTCATTAACAGGAGCCACGAGTCCCAGCTACAGTACAAGGGAGGACAAGAAGTGAGGGGTTTTTCAAACCTCTGTGCCAAAGAATTTTATCATGTAAATTACCTTTGACATTCTCTTGTTTAAGCAAAAAAAAAAAAAAAGTTTAAGCTTAAACATCCAACCCATATAGACCCACACCACAAACCCCAGTTCATAGAGTGTGTGTTTTATGTTCACACTTAAAAGAGCATGGAGACTATTAACGATTGGGCCTTTTGCTTCTAATTACTACGTGTTAGTGAGAGACAGAGCTTCAGATTTCTTCTCTTTCTTCTTTCTTTCTTTGAATATGGGTCTGTTTGGCCTCATCCTTCAGTAAAATTTGATTAAATTCATGACATTACAAACGACAAGGACAAGGATCAACAAAAGGAAAATAAAGCTTTTTTTATATCCTGTTTTTATTATTATTTAGTTGTTGTTGTTTTTTTTTTTTTTTTTTTTTTTTTTTTTGGGGGGGGGGGGGGT
>JAVDPK010000979.1:0-17067 GCA_034780415.1 Cichlasoma orientale | reverse complement strand
GCGCGCACGGAACTTCTATGTTTATTTCAGCCCCATACAAGTGGCTAGGCTTTAAATAATTTCCTTCAGGGCTCCTTCTGACTGTCAGATATTTCATTTTAAATACAAAAATGACAGGAAGTAGTACTTGCAATGACTTTACTATATTGTGTGTGATATGAAGAAAAGTGATATACTGTAAAGTAGAGTAAGAACATTTGGTCTACTCGGTCTTGATATGAAAATCGTCTCCTCGGGCTCTGAATATGTGAGAAAAGGAAGCCGAACACTTGTAGGTTTTAAGTTCTCTGAAGCTTTGCAGTGGCTTCTGTACCATTGTCTTCAGTATAAATTCTTTCCCCCTCTACACACACTTTTTTCAGTCCTCTACCAGTTTTTCTTCCCTGTATTAATCTGACTTTTTGTCAAATTTCTCTCAGAAACTCTCTCTTTTTTTTATTCTCCTTTACAAGCAGAACAAAGAAAAAAGTGCCCTGATCCATGCTGACAGTTGATAAAAGTGGCCAAGAAGAATAAAAAATCCAGCCCAAGTTTTGCAACACATACAGTGTTGGCAAATCAAGTACATGAACACAAAACTGTAAATTTTAGCCCACAATTCACACCTCACTGCATCTGTCCAGTGCCATAATTCAGTGCTGATACTGTAGTAATCCTTCCTTTATTAATGTGAAGAACTAAAACCTCACTTTGATTCAATTTTAATTCAACTCTAAGTTCAAACAGCATTTACAACATGAGCACTGACACATCAGCACATGAACAATTCCAACATAATAAACTAAAAACAATACCAAGCTCAACAGGGAGCGAGGAGCAATGAAACTAATCCCAACACCAGACACTGTTATGAACCTGCCGTACGTACAGCACAACCAACTACCACATATCAACTCCCGCAGTCACACACAGTAAAGGAGCATATTACCTTGTGAACACCTGCTCTGAGCGGACCTGGGCACTTACAGTAATTTGTAATAGGGTGCCTGCCAGCATATGATTGAGGGTCACACATAAAAACAGACACATCAAATGCCATTTAGTGTTTGTGCTGCGGCTCTGTTGAGAGGATGGTGGTTTGTGTTGCAGCATGGCATGTTTTGTTTTTGCTTGTTATATACAGGGTGCAATTTGTGTTAGCAAGAAAAAAAAACAGATGGCAACTAAACGAGTTCAAAACTTAAACATGAAAGCACATAGTTTCCAAGAATATTGTATTTTAATGAAATTAATATGTTAAATATTCTCAGTCTGATGTTTTTCAGTCAATCGTTGTTTAACATGACAGAATTAAATTTCCCTTCCAGAACATAAGCACCCAGTCCATAAACACAGGAGCCTCCACAGCCGACAACTAGGTGAATACTTGGACTGTGAAGCCTTACATGACGCCTTGACAGAACAAGCAGACTGATTAGAGCTTAATTTTATGTGCTGCATATATGCTAAAAAGAAAATATAGTGTGTAAAAAAAACCAAAAAACTATGTAATTCACTTCTTAAACAATCAGAAGAAAGATTGCTGGTAGCCTTGTAAACAATGCACTGCAGAAAGAAACTAATTAGCAGTACTAACTAACTGAGGTACAGTATTTTGAACTGATAAGCCTTAAAAGCCATGGCTCTGTTATTAAAACAGGGCTCATCATTTTGGTGGTACATAAAACAACACGCCCCCATCACACAGCCCCTCAAACTTTTCTTAGCAGAGAGTTATTTTCTGTCTGAACATCCCCTAACACTGTAGCTACTGGCAGAGCCTTCACAATGATACAGACAAAAATGCACAAAAATGTGTATTAAAAACTGGAAAATTCGTATTGATACATCCACACACCAACTCACACACCCAGCTGTTTTCACAAAAGTTGTGGGTTACGACCTCTTATAGCAGAATGTTTCAAGCTGATTGCTCCTGTCTGCAGCACTGCAGGCTTAAAGCACAAACACACCAGACAGACTCATCTCTTTCTCCCTTGCTCTGGCTTTAACAGTGAGACAATCTTTGATACACAAAGGAAATTTTCCCTGTAGCCTTTTTTTTTTCCGTCCAAGCTCCAGACTTGCGCTAATTAAAAAAAAAAAAAAAAAAAACTATTTTAGTCATTTTTAGCTCATTATCCTGTGAATGTTTTATTCATTTGTTCTGATGGCATGTTTTGTTTCAAAGGAGCATGGGATTTGTTGGCAAAGAAAGAGGGGGATGCTTACATCATTAGAATAATGACAGCAAGTGATTTTGACATGTGGGGGAGGGGGGGCTGTCCATGTTCTTATCCTTGGTCTGCTTCTATGAAAATATTCAAATAATTTTATAATGCTCTTTTTTATGAATGGGAGGATTGCATTATCTTTGAAGTCCTGTATGGCTGAACGCAGGTAAGGGCTTGATTCGCTAAAACATCAAAGTTAACGTCACTGTCTCGTGCTCGGACTAGTGATAAATGTACAACAATAAAATGCACAGCAGCAAAGGTTTTACTCATTTCTCAAAGATTTCCAGGCGAATGTTGAAATCACAAAAGATTTCCAGGGGGATGCTGAAACCTCAGTCGCTAGCAGACATACTTGTATTTTGTCTTTGTAACAACTAATATTTAGGTCTGCATACGCCCATCACTCTCCTATGCAATGGCTATTGGTAAAAACTTAGATGTCATTTTGTGTTGATATTTTATAGTGAAAGTACAGTTCTCTGATGCAATAATCTGGACATGTGGCAGGTGCAGACTTCAAGTTGGGGGTGTTAAAACAAACATATTCATGTGCAAGTTCACTGCACGAGGTACAACTTTCTCCTGGTGAAGTGATATTTATGATTTCCTAAGTTCTAGCCACGCAGGCCTAGAGACAGGTTGGCAACCACAAGTCACTAGGGAAAAATTTGCATCTCCAACCAGTGGGAAAGTGGTTGCTGGAGGTTGTTTGCAATCACAAGATGGAATTGTTTGCAAAGAGGTATACAGCGCTGAACTGAAAACATCCTTGCAGCTGCTTTGGTTGCAAGGTTGCCCAGAGCACCCTCGGACTGGCATTGTTAAAGTGCTGCCTGTCTCCACTCTCGGTACACCAATGTTTGCCCTTGAGCAAGGCCCTTAAGCTAGAAAGCTGCTCCCCAGGTGCTCTCTAGCTGCCTCCTTCGCCGCATGTTGAGATGTGTGATGGGTTAAATGCAGAGACTGAATTTCACTACATGTGTGCGTATGCGACAATAAAAAGTTGTTTGTTTGTTGTTTAGCTTGCAGACTTTTCTGCAAATACTTGCCAACTATTCACTAAGGAGTAGTGAAACTGTGAAAAGTGCAACACAAAACTGAAACGGCCAACATTCACCTTCAAAGTAAAATGTGTGCCTTTTGAAGTGTATTTGCTGCAGCGGTGAGACACAACTTTTACTTTGAAAGTGAACATTTTCTGTTTCTATTTTGTGCAACCCATCCAGCCATCCATCCATCCATCCAGCCATCCATCCATCCATCCATTTTGCGTAACACTTTTTCAAATTTTATTAATGTTTGGCCAGTAATTAGCAAGTTTTTGCAGACGAGTCGGCATCGTTATGGTTGGAAACTGAACAGCGCTCTACAACTCGGTGTTAAGATTAACTGCTTTTTGTCCTGTTTGTTCCCACATTGAGTCATGACCACAGAATGGTGAAATGTCCCCCAAACAAATTCCCATTTTCCAAAACTTTCCTCATACTTGCATGTGTCATCCAATGATTTTCTCTTGGACCAGCAATGCTTAATTTTTCTTATACAGCATAAATTTTACTTGATTCATACTTAACTGTGTTTTTTAATAAATTCAGAATGGTTGGTTATGTGTTGTTTTGTTATAGGCCCGGGAGCCGTCCAGTGCGTACACTGCCCCCTGTCCAATGTCAGGTGGAATAGGCTCCATCCCCCCAGTGAACAAGCTTGGACAAGCTGTTAAGAAAATGGATGGATTGATGGTTATGGCTTGACATTTTTCACAGTTTATGCAGGGCTGATTATCAAGACATTTCACACCAGGGAATCATTGGACACACTGAGTAGATACATGAAAACTACTAAGGCAATAAAATGTTCTCTCTCTTCTCTACATTGTTAAATGTCCTCGGGACTGCCAAATCTTACAAATCCTCTCCGAGTCCTAGCACATTTGAAAGCATCGAGTTAACGGACTGGAACAGCTGCAAGCATTATCTCCTTTCTAACAGGTCTGGAAAGTACTTCTAAAAAAAGCCCGTCTGGACTCCATTACCAACATCAAACTGTCAGTATTTTGTGCTTTTTTTTTTTTTAAGGGGAAGAAAAGAGTTGATTTGATTGCCAGTTATTGGTACCAGCCATACGGACAATACAACTAATGCGCCACATGCTCTGTGTACACTCCAAAGCTGAAATGAAGCTTTGAAAATACTGCAAGTGGCACCAGTTCAGAAAAACAAAAACACTGTAATTATGAAGGACAAAAAAAAGTACTAAGGTGGGATATATGAAAAAAACACACAAAGGAAGATGGAAACAGAACCTTGTGCCAGAAGCATCAGAGGAGTGGCAATGACAAACATCACTGCATGGTGACACAGCGGCAGTTCAGTCAATCAGTCAGATGCAACTGTGAAAAGAAACTCTAGAGGTGGCAGACAGTCATTTTGATCTCTTATAGAAAGAATTTGTGACAGAAAGTGTGTAGTTGACTTTAATTTGCATAAGTAGTGTTACAGACCTGCCCCACAATGCTCTGTCTGCTTAACCTGTGTCAGTGTTTTATTAGTACGTTTTCCTATGCAGCACCTCATCCGGCTGGCCCTGTGACTCTCGTGCCTTTCACTCTTGATAGGAGTCATGACCCGTTCAATCCTCCAGTCATCAGGCGCTATAGTCACCCTATACACGATTAGCATTGATATTATTTGTGCAGAGTTGTCATTTAATTGCTGTGTTTGTTTCTGTGAGAAAGGTTTGCTGGTTTTCTCTGCTGATTAGAAGAACAAGCACAACTGATACCAAAGCAGTGTGAATTTGGCTGTGTAGTTGATAGTTGACTTGGAGGTTGAATAATCTACAGTCAGAATCTGGGCTTCTGAATGTGAGATTCCTCTCTGGAGCTCTGCACAGGACTCTGCTGTAATATTGACTATAAACAGCCTAAAGCACAGTGAAACCAGATGGTACTGTAAGAACTAATCACTCCTTAAGGTCTTACTAGTGTGTAAGATTTCAGAGTTCACACTATCTTTAATCAGAATTTAATCATCGCCAAACTTTTTTGCAGTTTGAGTGAAGTACGCTATATAAAGAACTGAGAGTGAGCTGCATCAGTCACCGATGAATGGGCTCCTAGCCAATTAAGTTATATTAAATCACATTGTGTGTAATAAGGACTCAAAGACAATTTAAGGAGAGCAAGAAAGAAAGAGAGATAAGTATGGGCCTGCAGTTTTTTTTTTTAACTGATATTCTCTACTTGATTGAACACATAAAGAAGCCCAGTCTAATTACTAAGACAATGTGACAGGCATTTAAAACACTAAAACTTTTCAGGATATTGTTGTTGCATTTGATTATCCTCAAAAATGACCAAAAAAAAAACCTATTTAAAGTAGTTTATCTGCCTTCTGTCTTGCAAGGCTGCCATTTAAGAGGTGGTGGGACTGTTTCTTATCCTTTTCATGGTCAGCTGCCAAAAAACAGAGAGGCAATAGGTGTGAGGATGTGCACGAGCCTCTGTCTCAATATGTTCCCTAACAATTCTGCATTTAATACTCATACAGACACACAGGAGTGTGTTCTGCTCTCTCTCTCTCTCTCTCTCTCTCTCTCTCTCTCTCTCTCGCTCTCTCTCTCTCTCTCTCTCTCTCTCTCTCTCTCTCTCTCTCTCTCTCTCTCTCTCTCTCTCTCTCTCTCTCTCTCTAACAGATATGCACAGGGACTCACAGCACACATAGAAAATATCCCAATTTAATGGTTACCATGTTTCCATGGTGCAAGGCAAAACAACACAGGAAGCAGGATGAACTGTGATAGGAGACATCATAAAGCTTTTTCACTCTTGGGACCACTTCTTATACTCTTTTTGTTACTTTCTCCTTTGGTAACACTTAAGTAAATAATATTTACTATTTTTTTTAAACCGTTTACATAGATTATCTCAATGGTTATTGTAACAATTGAACCGACTTTTAAAGTATAGAGGAGGAGTCACTATGAAATTGTCGTAAACAAAACCTCAGCCCAAGAATGTCTCTAATTAGAATAGAGGCTGCTGATTCCAGCATTAGCAAAAAAAAATATATATATATCTGTCATTAAAACCCACCCTTATGTATAAGAAAAAGAAGAAAAATGTGTTTATAGACTATACATGAGGTGACATTTATATAATAATTTTACTGTCACCTTATGTGTTTAATTATAATCAATGACAAGAAATGGAAAAAAAGAACATCTGACAGGAACAACAGCTGTAAACAGCTGTTAAACCACTAGCTTTATAAGTCTCTTGTCACTGATTGGAACATATGAAACTGCCACCAGTCAGACCTGGACCCTCCCCTCAAAGATGCCATCCGTCCTCATCAAGCATTCACTCTGCATTGCTCCCGGCAGCTGGAAACAATAAGGCAATCAGTACAACACAAAAGAATTGTGTGTTGTCTCTTCTCCACCACCAAGATAGCTGAAAGATAAAGTCATATCTGTTCTCATCACTTAAGTTCAAACAAATGCCGTGAATTGAATCTAATAAATATTACCATGTTTTTAGTCTCTTACTTTCTGCTAGAATGGGTGGGCATTTCATTGTCAAAGTCTGCAATCAAGAGATGTATGCATATAAATATTGACAGTTTACAATACGGGTCAACCCAATGGTTTGAACAAGAAGACCAGATTAGATTTTACTAGAAAGGATCTGAAAGAGTCTGAACAAAACAAATCTTTGATCAGATGAACTTGGACCAGAATGATGGGAAGCGAGTATGGAGAAGGACAGGAACAGCTCAGGATCCGAAGCATACCACATCATCTTTGAAACATGGTGGAGGTAATGTTACGGTATGGGCATGGATGGCTGCCAGTGTCACTGGGTCAGTGGTGTTTATTGATTATGTGAGAACTAATAAAAGTAGCAGAATGAATTCTGAAGTGTACAGGGCTGTACCGCCTGCTGTGATTCAGCTAAATACAGCAGAACTGATAGAACACTTACACATACAAAACTGAATGGAGAGAAAAACACAAACAAGCAGCAACTGAAGATGACGTTCGGTACCGATGTTCGCCCCCCCCCCTCCCCCGTTGTACGATCAGGCCGGCCTGTAAAATATTTTTTTACATAACCTCTTAAACTGAAGCTGAATGTCTGCACAAACAATCACATCTTGATTGTTTGATTGAATATATGTACAAAGGCAAAATTACAAAACTTGCCATTGTCCAAATCCTGCACCTGAGTGTATGACAAAAAAAGACATAACATCTCCCCTTTAAATTAAGACTCAAAATCATGTCAGATGATATCTTGCTGAGAGAATACATCTCCCCATTACTAATTCTCACATTATTTCCCAGCATAAACACACACACACACACACACACACACAGTATACACTACACTGTAGCTTGCAAACGCTGGCCCTCTGCTTTCAGTAAACTCATTCAAGGTCTGAACCCATTTGTACTGAATAACTCTAATTAAATACAAAAGGGAAAAAGCATATTTGATAGAAGTGTGGGTGCATAAGCAAAGTAAGAAATGAGGGATAAAGAGATAAACTAGACCTTGACAAGGATAATTCTGCTTAAAGCTGTGAAAATATGTATTCTAAAAGTAATGCCAAACATTCAGGCATACAACCCCTAATACAACCTTGCGCGCACATAAAGAAAATAAAAAACATGGAAATGAGTGCCTCTGCTCTGCATCCTCCTGTAATTATTGTCTATTATGAAAACCAGATGTTAATTATACACACAAAACAGTCATTCAGGAAGCACAGTTATTCAGAATTCATCCTCGTGCTGATATCTCAGCCTTTGGCACTCGTGCATTAGTCTACTAAAACTATAGAGTCACCTCTTGACCAAAGGGTAAACTTTGCTTGCTAGCTGAGGGTGCTGTTGTAGGTTTTAGCAGTGTTTCAGTGCCACAGTCTTGGCTTTGTTTTAGTTTGAGTTTTGGGATTTTTGTTTGTTATTAAGTGCTTTCTGTTTAGTTTTTTAGCATTTTTGTTCAAATGCTCTTATTTTGATTATTATTTAAGCAAGGTTTTGATTGCTGTTTTGGTTTTATTAACTCTAATATACTGAACCTTTAGCTCTTGTTACATTTAGGTTCTAGTTACCGTTTGGTATTTATGGAGTTTGTTATTTGTGTTTGGTTCCCTCAGTGTTTTCCCTTCATCTTTCTGTGTTCACCTCACTCCGGGTCTAATGAACAGTTTTAGTTCTTGTGTTTTGGTTTCTATCTTGAGTTTATTCATTTTAACCTCCCCTGTTTTCCCTCTGTATTGTGTTTTAGGGCAAGTAGTTATCTTTTGGGTTATTTCTTGTTTTGCTTTGATAACGTTCTCTTGTGACTCGCTTTGAGTTTTACTTCCCCCCCTGTGATTGTCTGTACCCCTATTTTGTTTTCTCAGGCTGTCTCCACTTCCCTAATCACCCTCTGTGTATATATAGTCCTGCCCTGCTTGTACCCTTTGTCAGACTGTCTGTTGCTGTTCCTCTTGTGTTCTCTGAGTAAATCTGTTTCCCTTTTTTATTTCTTGCCCTTTGAACTTTAACCATCAGCTTTATAAAAAAAGCTCTCTTTTACTTTTAGGTCATGTTTTTGCTTGTGAACTGAAACCTTAATATTTAGTTTGTGAATTAAAATATCAGTAAGTATGTGGTTTTTATCAGCTACTGTTATAGAAATGTACCAAAGTGCATATGTGACAACATAATAGAGTGTGTTTTATCACTCATCAAATAGGGACTCTGAATAGGTGCATTTGATCACATTTTTGGCTTCTTGGTGGAGCAGATCCAGATGAGTAGCAGCGCGCATTAGTCATTTTAATAACTGAAGAACCTTAAGCAGGTACTAAAGTCTAATTTGCTTAATCCCCCCAGCTTATCTGTGGGTGGAATTTAGTGATTTTTTTTTGTTCCTGACCTTATAGTCATCTCAATTTTTTAAAAACGTTGTTTATGATCACTGTACTATTTAAATATTACATTCTTACACTGCTCTCTTTTCACCTGTCATACATCATGGTGCTTTAATGTTGCTTCACCCTGATGAGGAAGAGTGTGTTTGAAAATTTGTTTCATTTATTTTCAAACAGTAAGAACACAGCGTGTGGGGCTACCACGGTAATGAATGCATAACAGACTTTGTCACTCTATAGCATATATGTGGAGGTTTGCGGCACTAGCCTTTGTTGTGTGCGTGTCTTTTGAAGCTCTTCTGTTTATTGATCATTATCATTAAAATGAATATTGTCTGAACCAAAAAGCGTAACAGAATCATAAAAGACGTGAACCTTATTTGTGAACCATTTATTTGCTTTATAAATCCTCCAGAGCCAGAATACATTAAATTATGCAAAGACACTACGTAAAAGGATAGAGCAATAACCAGTCTACTAAAGCATTACTGCACACACAAACACACAAAGATGCACAGTATATATTGGTCATCTGTCTAAAGTTTCTAAATTTTCAGCCCATATGCTGGAGTCCCGTTTGTATTGAAATAAACAGTCACTGGTAATGTTGCCATCTGCTGGAGCACAAACTGGTCCAACACTCGTCCCTGGTGCACAGCAAATAAAACTTTCCATCAAAATGATGGCCTCTGGAAATATTTAGGTATAGATTTGGACAGACGCTAGGTCAAAAAATAATAACCCGCAAAACATACTGAGACTAGCAAATGTGTGAAGAGGGTGTCAGACTGTGGAAAAATATGAATATTTTGATGTATTGATAAATAAATCTGTAATGTTGTGTACAACTTGGAGCCAAACTGTCAAACTGATGAATCACTGTTGTCAGTCACAAAAAGTGTAGTAAAGGTCTGAAATTTAGGACAGACATAATATCAAGTTAGAATATTACAGAGCAACAAGTTAAAGCAGTTTATTCCAACTCATCTGAATGTTGTTCCTCTCTGTCTCTCCCTTGCCTTATTTTCCTTTACTTGGCTTTTCCTCCACATTTTCCATCTCTGTTGTCACCACGGCTCA
Organism: Cichlasoma orientale; assembly: GCA_034780415.1. Classification (NCBI taxonomy): domain Eukaryota; kingdom Metazoa; phylum Chordata; class Actinopteri; order Cichliformes; family Cichlidae; genus Cichlasoma; species Cichlasoma orientale. The sequence continues at coordinate 6,845 of JAVDPK010000979.1, read as the reverse complement.
TGTGTCTGTTATAAAGGGAAAGACAGTTTTTAGGAGCCAAAATAAAATTCCAAAGCAAACTGAAGTTACTGATATTAAAAACATAACAAACTGACATAAGACGTAGATCCTGTAGATCAGTAGGATCTCTAGCTGTGTGCGTGTGTGTGTTTGTGAGTGTGGTAAGGTGCCGAAAAACAAAACACAACAATTGAAGAGAAACTAAGATAACATAACCACAGGGCTCCCTGCCAGGCCAGAGAGGAAGGGTGCCAGCAACATCCTAAGGCTTATAGACTGAGAACACCGGGCGCAGGTGCCTCCAGTTAGCACCGACAATCCCTTCACCTCCCACCAGGTATCGGAAATACGTGAAGACAAAGAAACAATTGACAGGAACAGGCAGAGATCGTCAGAGTGCAATCAGCTTAAAAGATTTTTGTTATAACAATATTTGTGTGATTCAATTATCTTTTTCCCCTCATACAGTTTATTTTCTATCTGGAAGGCACTATAAAACAACATCTGATCAATAACAGCCTGCAACCACTGCTGGATCCTGCTCTCATTCACTCTGGAAGCTGGAATTCATTCCTGACCCACAGCCAAAGCCACCGCAATAAACTCCCCCCCCCCCACACACACACACACACTAGCTTTCTCTTACACACATCACAATGCAATCTCTTTCTGCCTTGCATATGTATAAATACACACACGAGCACAAAAAAACACACATGCCAGCTTTAGTTGACATAGAGTGATGATACGCCAATTGGCTGCTTACTGCCAGGCCTCTCTGTGCAAATATTTACCAGATCCCTGAATAACTGACAAAATAAAACATAAGCAGGGAATAAATTATAAACAGGGCAAACACGCATCCCAACCTGAAAATGAAAAAGTGAAATATATCTACCAGTACTAAATATTTGATAAGAGGAGGGGGTAGTAGAGAAAAATTGGAGTGCAAAGAGAGGAGATGGAGTAACGAGCGATTAGAAGGGGAGGAAAGAGAAGGAGATGAAGACGCAGGGGAACAAAACTAGTGAAAAGGACAGGGGAACAGACCCAGATATGAGGGAAGGGAGGGGATGAAGATGATAAGCTCAGACAAATCCCCTCTTAATTGGCTAAGCTTGAAAACACCAGTTGCATTTGGGAAGGAAACCAAAAACATCTTTCAGTTTCATACATTTTAGGCCAACTTAATTTCCTTTTCCAGGCTAGTTATTAAACTAGCCAGAAGAAAATATCTTTGACTGCCGAGTGGATACATTACATACTTGAGGAAATGTATCAGAAACCAGAGTAAATGACAACTGGCATGAGGGGCACAAAGTGAATCAACGGTAAACAGAAGCTAATGTGACACTGACATGGCATGACAGGATGATGCTGCAGCAGAAGGGCTGACACGGTCAGACGGGGTGACATTTGAACATGAGAAACGACATAAAGGTGGTTTACACGAAATGATGTGATTGTATAGAGAATTCACACACCATGTCAGATAGAGTTCATTGTCAAAGAAAGTCAATAAAAATGAAATTAAAGCTGCCGTTGACTGCATGCAAAGTGTTTATTGATCAAAGCATGGGTCACTAAGATTAAGGCTGCCAGAAAATCAAACCTATAACTGGGGGTCGTGAGTCGTTGGACTATTCTCACATAAACACAAGAACAAATTTATACAAATTTTTACTACTCGCTGCTCCCCTGCTGCATCTTAAAGAAGCAGGAGGAGAGCTGGATGTGGCACAATGATTGCTCTAGATGGGAAATCGTCAGTGAGGTGCTGAACTACCTGGATGCCCTAATGGTTTCGTAGAGATGCTCTGAACATCTGCAAGCAAGAAATAATGGACTCGATTTTTGTCTTGGTTGAAGTCATTCACATTATTCTGTAGTCTTACTAGTTAGCACAAAATCCTGAATGGATTTCTTACAGTTAGAAGCCATAATCTCCTCATAATCTGGCTTATAATAAATTGCAGTTCACTTAATTATATGTGTATCATTCACCTCAATTAAAAAATGATGAATGATCATCTCACACGAATAAAGTTCTAGATTTGAATCTGCTGGCCAGCTAGGTCCTCTCTGTGTGGAGTTTGAAACGTTCTCTCTGTGCCTGCATTCGCTCAGGATGTTATGACTCAAAGATTTGAGGTTAATTGGTGATTAAAGTGACTCTAGGTGTGACTATGAACGCAAATGGTTGTCTGTCTCTGTGGTAGCTCTGTGATGAACAAGCAACCTGGGTGTAGGCTCCAGCCCTCTTGGACACTTTTGATCTGTGTCGAAATTTGTGTGAGTGCGCTGAGATCTGTGTGTGCATATTTAGATTTGTGTGTGCAATCAGATTTGTAAATGTGCAAATAAAACTGCAAGCATCCGTAGATATTAATGGTTGAAAAGTCTTAAAGTTTTGCTCGAATCACTGAAAATACACAAAAGTCATCAGTTAGAAGTCACCCAGCTTTTCATTTGGCTGTTTTGTTTGCTTTTTTTTTTTTTTTACACACATGTCTTCTGCTACACTTCTCCCGCAGCAGATCCCTGCAGCTCTTCTACTCCTGTGGAGAGATTTGTCTGTAATCAAAGGTTCAATAACCCTAAGCCCAGGCTCACAGGCTCAGGTTTTCTCACATGCTCAGCGCATGCCACCAGGTACCGTATTACTCAGTCTTCAAACATCAGGTTAGTCAGCTGGTAGCGGTGGATGTGCCAATGCAAGAGAGGCTCAGATGGACAGATCACAGTGGATTCACCAAATGTTCTCTGTAAATACAGGTTTGTTCAGTAGCTGTCATCAGTAGCTCCTATTGGAGGTGTATGAAAAATAAATGTTATGTGTAACTGGGAACAGCTGTGATTACTCAACTTATGGTTCACAAGCAAACTCTTACATCAGCTTGCAGAGAGGAGCTAGCTGAAGCAGTTAGCTAAAAACTCACTGAATAGGAGTCAGTGGTGGATTTGGTCTCTAACTAGAGGCAGTGATGTGCCTGAAACTGACAGTATAACCTCACTGCAGGATATTGAAGATCATTTGAATTAGCTTTGAGGCTCAACACCTCTGGCTCATCATAGCTGCAACAGCACAAATGGCTAATAAAATAAGCATGCAGCCTCCCTGGAACTACAGCAAGAAATTAGCTTCTAGTAACTCCTTAATTACTACTTAATTACCAAACTCTAATATATACTCAGAGGGTAGAAGCAGTCCTGATGCAGTTTTCCATAACATAACAGACTGTACCTTCATGTCATGTAAAACAATGCAGATCATATGCAAGAACCACTCACATTAAGTGAACTGTTAACTTACAGGTTTAAGTGATTTAAAAGAACATGTAACAATCTTGTACTCATTCATAAGTGTTGTGCTGTGCCAGGCCAAAATGTATGATGTGTAAAATGGACTTTAGTGCTGTAAGTATGCAGAATGACACTGAATCATCATGTCATACATTCAGATGTAAATAAAAATTTAGAGGACATTTCTGAGTGAATTCGAAGCAGTGTACTACTTTATGTGACCTTATGTGACCTTTATATGGCCTTAACACTTATTGTTTATGTGACCTTTATGTAATCTTAACACTTATTCTGCACATCCCAGAAATTCAGCCCCGTGGAGTTGCTGCTGACCACAGGCCTGGGATCCAAATTTCTCAGAACAGTCCTTATCTTAAAGGTTTTGAAGATTAACTTAAACAGCATTGTCCAAAATTAAACCCTGTGCTACATGTAGTAATGACACTGTCTGAATTGGGCTAACTGTAAGTCATTTAATGGTCAAACAGTTTGACAGCTTTAAAGCCTGCTGAGGCCCCGGGGAGAAGATTGCCACTTTGTACGTGGTTTCTTTTGAAGCACCCACACAATCCTTTCATATTTGGCCTAATGGTATCAGAGTAATATGTTTTGTTCAGGAGTAAATCTCTAACTAGTGGGATTGAAGAAAAAGAATTGTCTGCATAAACATGATAATTAGGCATCAAGTAACCTCTCATTAAGTCCATCACAACTCTGTAGGCTATCCCTTTTTTTAGCCCTCTGTTTCATTTTAAGTAAATACTGAATGCAAGGCAGAATCCTGTCAGGGAGTCGCAAAGGCACCAGATTTTTATTCCCCACTTTACAGGCTTTTTGGGCATGTACTGCTTCCAGCCAAGTCTGCCATCAAATATAATCATTGCCTCTCAATAGACAAATAAGACTGGGAGTGAGACGTTTGGGTGAGTTATTTTGCAGAATTTGAATAAAGGGCCGGACTTTTGACAATTTGTCATTTGGATCTAATTTAGAACTAAGGTGGAAAAATGCTCTCAGACATTCTGACTCTCAGGCTCACATTTGAGCTCCAAAAGTCTGAAAGCGACGGCAAGCGGTGAATATCCATCGAGATGCTGAAGCCGATAAAGGCTTTTATCGCATGCTCAGTAACCTCATACTAGAAGCACACGAGTTTGTGTTTGCCACAAGACTGGAGAAAAAAAAAAAACACACCCACGCGCTTCAAAAAAAATAATCAAGTACATCGGTCACCATACATTTTGGACCAGGCTGTATCACACAGGGCTGGACAGAAGGAGATGTACTGGTGCCAGTCCATGATGGTACAGTGTCTCTCAATTTTTCTCTTCCTGCTCCTCTCCCTCTTCTTCCTTGGACTCCATACCTGCTCACTCTCTCTGTCATCTCCAAATCATCTTGATCTACTTCTTCGTCTTTCTCTTCCTCCTCTGCTGCTGTTCTCTCCACCCTCACCACTTCCTCATCAGCTTCATCAGTTTCCTCTGCTGCTGCTGCTACTACTCTATCTTCCCTCATCTCTCCCTCATCATCCACACCTGCTTCCTCCTCCACTGCTGCTTTTTCCCTCCTCATCTCCACCTCAATCTCCTCCTTCTCACTTGAATCCTCTCCCTCATACCTCCACTCATCTGCTGAACTGAACTCAGAGCACTAACATTAGAAAATGTACATAAATGATTTAGTCATGCTAACTAGCCAGATATACCAACAACTGCTGGTTATAAGCCAACATTATGGAGCGTATCCCAGCAGTCATAGGGCGAGAGACACAGTAAAATCGGTTTGATGTTGGAAGGCGTGCACTGCTGGTAAATAATATCTAATATCTATGCGTTAAACCTAAACTAACGGGCCTGTTTTGAAAATGTAACGAGTATAAAGTACAGAAATTTGTGTAAAATTGTAGGGAGTAAAATAAAAAGTTGTCAGAAAAATAAGTAAAGTACAAATACCTTAAAATTCTACTTAAATAAAGAAGTATTTGTACTTTGTTACTTCCCATGGTATTCTCAGGTTTCCTCTAGGCTGGAACAACATTGAATGTCACTGTCATTACCAAATTTGGCTTTTTCAAGTGCTGATTGAAAAATGCTGACATTTTGATCAGTCACCAGAATGGAGGAGCACAGCAAGTGGATCATCACTGGCAGTCCAGAAGTACAGTACTATTTTCATGTGACAATTGTCCACATTTTGTAATAGTCACTTTTTTCCAGTTGATCTGCTCAAACAGCATGCATTGCACCTTACAAGTGCATTTATGGACCTTTTTTGGGGGGCATTATTCTGTCATTTTCTGTCACGTATTTAAAATGTCATGCAATCCTGAATTCTTTTTCCAGAAGTATAAACTGTTCTTACAGTTCGTACATTCTGTAGCTTCCTGACCCTGCATGTGACAGCCAGCGTTTTACCCCACTCTCCACTTTAAAAGCGGAGCAGTTAGAAAAACTAGTGCTAAACTTTCCTCATCCAGGAATGCAATTGTTTGCTGAGATAAGATTTCTCACGAGAGGACATGCACTATATTGCCAAAAGTATTTGCTCATCTGCCTTTATGTGCATATGAACTTAAGTGACATCTCCTTCTTAATCCATAGGGTTTAATATAGGTTTAATCCACCTTTTGCAGCTATAACAGCTTCAACTCTTCTGGGAAGGCTTTCCACAATTTTTAAGAGTGTTTTTATGGGAATTTTTTGACCGTTCTTCCAGAAGCACATTTATGAGGCCAGACACTGATGTTGGGTGAGAAGGCCTGGCTTGCAGTTTCCTCTCTAATTCATCCCAAATGTGTTCTGTTGGGTTGAGGTTAGGACTCTGAGAAGGCCAGTCAAGTTATTCGACACCAAACTCGCTCATCCGTGTCTTTATGGACCTGGCTTTGTGCACTGGTGCGCAGTCATGTTGGAATAGGAAGGGGCCATCCCCAAACTGTTTTCACAAACTTGGGAGCATGAAATTGTCCAAAATGTTATGGTATACTGAAGCATAAAGAATTCCTTTCACTGGAACTAAGAGGCCAAGCCCAACTCCTTAAAAACACCATAATCCCCCATCCACCAAATACACTTTGGCACACTGCAGTCAGACAATTACATTTTCCTGGCAACTGCCAAACCCAGACTCGACCATCAGATTGCCAGAAGGAGAAGCGTGATTCTGCACTCCAGAGAACACATCTCCACTGCTCTAGAGTCCAGTGCTAGTGTGCTTTACACCACTGCTTTGCATTGCACTTGGTGATGTAAGGCTTGGATGTAGCTGCTTGACCATGGTCAGCTTTCTATGCACTGTTCTTGAGTTAATCTGAAGGCCATTAAATTTCTAGGTCTGTAGTGACTGACTCTGCAGAAAGTTGGCGATCTCTGCGCACTATGTGCCTCAGCATCTCCAGACCCCACGCTCTCATTTTATGTGACCTACCACTTTGTGGCTGAGTTGCTGTTGTTTCCAATTGCCTCCACTTTGTTATAATACCACTAACAGTTGACTGTGGAATATTTAGTAGCAAGGAAATTTCATGACTGGACTTGTTG
>JAVDPK010000978.1:690504-702787 GCA_034780415.1 Cichlasoma orientale | reverse complement strand
ATCCATCCATCCATCCATCCATCCATCCATCATCCATCCATCCATCCATCCATCCATCATCCATCCATCCATCCATCCATCATCCATCCATCCATCCATCCATCCATCCATCCATTCTCTTCCACTCATCAGTCACTTAAATCACCTTTCTTCCCCGTTCTGATGCTTCTTTGAACTTCAGCAAGTTGCCTTGACAGTGTCTACATGCTCGATCTGCTGCCGTTTGATTGGCTGTTCAGATATTTGCATTAACGAGCAGTTGAACAGGTGTACCTAATAAAATGGCTTTTAAATGCATTTGAATTTCTGAGGCTTTGCCTGTTTAGCAAAAACTAATGTCCCAGCACTGACCCTAGATGGATTGCTGATGACCTGGTTATGAGGTAAAAAATGGCCGTGGGTGCTTTTTGGACGCTTTGTTCAACTTCTTATTTAGTGCTTGTTTATAAGAAGATACAAGTGGCTCTGCAGATTTGAGAAGAAGCTGAAAGAGAAGATTCATCACCTTTGATAAAGAAAACATTATCTTCAGTGATACAGCTGAGTTTGCTTAGTTGTTTGCTTCAAAACAACTTCCAAGCTCCGTGAAATAAATGCGCTCAGCTCAGACTGTTGGAGCACTTGGTTACTTTGTAGGCTATTTATAAAAATCCCAAGACCCATCTCAGTTGACCTTGTGTGAAAGGAATAATGGAGAGAGAATGGAAACAACTTTGGCAAGAATGCAATGGAAAGCAACAAAGAAGCAGAGTAATTTTAACTCCACAAAAGCAAACAATTACTGATGATGTGGAAGCACGGAGCTTCAAAGCCGCTTATTTATAGGCATCACAAATTACAGACAGCATACAGGGGAGTGGAAGTGCTTTTTTTTCTCCAATTGAAGGTTTTCACAAACAGAAAGGAGGACTCGAGGGCTTGAAAAAAAAATCACTGGAATATTAAAGAAAGGGTCGATGAAGGAGCTTTATTATCTGACAGTTTATAACGTGTTGCTGTTTGGTGCAGAACTTTATTGCGGAGCTTTAAAAGAGATCAGAAATTAGAAGGAAAGGATGGTGTCCCAGGGAGACTTTGGAAAGCTTCAATGGTGCCATCTATTGTTTTGCATGTGGGGAAACTTGATGATATCACATAACTTTAAATGAGGCAGATGGTGCTTTTAGCACCTACTTGGTAAAATGGTGTGTAATTTTTCTCATCCTGCTGGGGGCTGCTGAATAAAACACATATGGGATGTGTCTGGGGTTCTTAAGGATGTGATGAACTGGTGCTCCGGGAGAAAGAGGAAGCCTTCTGACACCTACTATACTCATAAAGCAAGCTGTCGTGTGAAAGCAAACAGCCTTAGATCTATTGATCTCCACAGGATTCATCCTTACTTTTTTCTTGTTTGACTGACAGATGCACTAAATATTGGTGCCCAATGCGTAGAAAAAGTAGGGTATTATTTAATATCGTCAAAAATGCAGATGCGGCTCTTTTTATTAAACTGGTATGAACATTTATATTGAGGTGATTAGCACTATTGCCTGTTACAGCGTAAGCCTCCGGATATCAGTCTTTACTGGTGGAACAGGCAGCTACTGAGACAAGGGCAGCTGCCAGTGGCTGGAACAACATTAAAAAAGGAAAATGCCTGTTTTGGAATACATGGGGACATTTTTTGTGTCCACTCTTCTCACATAACTTCTGGCAAATGAAGACACGTCTGCCACCATCACCAGGACATCCTCTCCATTCAGCCCACTGATGTGCCGATGTCTGCTGCAGCAGCAAATATTGTCAGTGCCTGATGTGAATGTGTCATCTTTAACGGATTAGCGGTGGTAAGAAACCAGGCGAGCCACCCCGCACAGCTTAAAGTAGCGCTGCACTGAATTCAGTTGGGGTAATACTCTGCTGACGTGTAGCCAGGACCCTGATTGAAACGGAGAAGCTGTCACACCTGTAACCTGTGGGATCTAACACTATGAAAGAGGGGCTCTTATTGTCATCCATACATGCCAGTGTTGTCATGATGCAGGAATTTCTAAATCATACACAATACCTTTAAAAAATATTGATATTCAAGACAACTTTTGATAAAACAGGAAAAACAAATCACCTGGTAGAGTGTTTAAAATTACAATACCAGTCACTGCACTGTGCTGCCCAACAAATAAATAATCATCAATTAGCTTTATCCTTGGAATTATTTCAGTAACATGAGGGAAATGAAGGTAAATATCACCTGAAGGAAATTAAGACAGAAAGTGGAACTGGTTTGTTTAATATTTTAATCTTTTTTTAACCAATCAGAGCATCTATTTGACATCATTTTATCATTTCAGTCAAATACCGTCAGGATGGCAGCTTCACTGTCTCAAATTTAAAGTTTTGTTACTTTTTTCTTTTCTTTTTTTTCTAATCCAACTCACATAGTAAAGAAGCAGAAACCAAACTCATCCCTTTACATGTTCACTAATGCATCTGCACTGCATAACTTCGCAGACAGGAGTAATTTCACTTCTGATACTGTACTGACACTACACACACACACACACACACACACACACACACACACAGTTTGATCCTTTCATGTAATCACACTGACAGGCAAACACAAATAAAGAAAAGAAAGTCCCCATCTGTTTAAATCTCTGCACAGTCTGATATTGGGAATCATTTACTGCAGGTCAGTCAAATTTCAGCAACTCTTCCCCGAGGCTTCCCAGGTGTGCTCCCTCTTATCCACCTTAAATGTCATCTTAAGAATCAGCAAGTTGCATGTTCAGCAACCTGAGGCGGTCTCTGTGTGTGTGTGTGCACGCGCGCGCGCGTGTGTGTGTGTGTGGGGGGGGGGGGGGCGGACCACTTAATATTCATTACTGTTTGTTGTGTATTGGAAGAAAAAGCCACAGGCTGCAAAAGTAACCTCATTGAAAAGTGTGAAGCGCATTCTCCAGGGGGTTCTTAGATGATTTTTGCCTCTGGGGTGGAGGACTTTTAACAGCGCTGTGTGTACAGTACTAGACTATGTGTTGAATTATTTCAAGTTAAACCTCTGACTTGAATAATGGACTAACACGCTGAGATTGTTTTTGAATATGTCTTATTTATAGCTTGTCCCGGGGACTCCCTCGAGGATCCGCCGGGGGTGTCACCTCTCCAGCATGCAGGACCTTTAAAACCTCCAGCAACCAGGCTGCTCTGCTTACTTTTTGTGCACCGCAGCGCGCAGGCAGCAGCACCGCTGCTTCTTACGGGCGCCTTCGTGCAACAAGAATCTCGGTGTTAAGATATCAGCATGCAACACGACAACCATGCCTGTCCCCTGCAGTAACGCATCTGCATAAAGTCACACTCACTCACTCCTGTGCACGCGTCCACGTCTCTTATCACAGTACAAAAAAAAAAAGAGTAAAAAGAAATAAAAGGAGACAGGATCGGTAACGGGTCTGAAATAAATGTACCTGTAACTCCACGCTGTAGCCCTGATGGAAATGCGTCGGGAACACCGCCAGCTGATGTTGCACTTGGAGGGAAACTGTATAATCCATTAACCAGAAGATGCTGAAGAGTGACAGACTGAGCGGGAGACGCGTCTGCTGCTGGCAGCGGTACTACACTGTAGTACAATCTGAATGTGCTCTCCGCCCCGCTGCGCTCCCATTGGCCGCGCAGCGCCCATCAGCCGCGTCAGTTGACTTGAGGCAGGAGGGAGGCAGTGGCATCTCCCATTAGCAAATGTCATCTGTTCACACATTTCAGATGTACAATGTACAGGCAGGAGCCAGAGCTGGGGATGCAAAGATCTGCAAAGAGCCTTTTATCCTTCAAGTAGGAGTGTGATTATTACCAGTATGTTTAGTGTACTGGTCTGTAACTACTATTATCCCATCAATACATATAATACAGTCTAATTGGCAAAAGGGATTTTTTTTTTTTTTTTGGTAATTTCATTTATATGTTGTTAACCTGGCACCACCGTACAGACCGTACAGTTCATCCTTAGTATTAAAGGTGTGAGATTAGCCTGCTAAAGGGTCTGGCATGGCTGTGCCTTGGTCCAATACAGAACCTGCACACAGGTTTGCATGCATGCTGTAGTTGTGTACTGCCACTAGGGGACAGTGTCAAAAATATGTGTAAAAGCTGTTTGCGGGCTGCTCTGTTTGTGCTGTTGCTGGTCCTTCTGCCAGCTGTGCAGGGAATTGAAGTTGTGCTCTGAGTGCTCAGGTAGAGTAGAAAAAAACGCTATGTAAGAATCAGCCTATACCATAATGGAGGATTATCATTGGATAACGACTTATGATTGACAAAACTTTAGCAACGAGCAAGCAGCTCCACAGTCACATCTGTTTGTTTGAAACCAGGATGGCACCAGTGTAAACGCTAATCTCGAGGCTTCAAAACGGGACTTCAGAAATCCGTGGATGCAGTCACAGTAGCTGCGTCTACCTTTCATACTGTCTGTGGTAGTAGGTCTTTGTAGTGAAGGGAAAATGGGTTTTAAACACAATGAAAAGGGTCCTCTCCAGCCACAGTCTGTACTCCACTGTCACTCCACTTTTCAGTCACCAATCACCATTCACATAGCATCATCCCCATCAGGCTACAGGCTATGCACTATTGGCTTTTGACTGTGTGCAAGCACATCTGCAACGGCTGCATACCCCTAATCCTTCACTCTGTGCAGCTAAATACAAATGCAAATAGACACAAAGTCTGCTGTGAGTTATTGAGAGTTCAAAGGTCTAATGACTCGGGGAATGAAACTATTGCAGAATCTGGCCGTCGTGGTCCTGATCCTGCAAAACCTCTTCCCAGAGGGTGGCAGGGAGAACAGTATGTGGTGGGGGTGGGCAGAGTCTCTGATGATGTGCTGTTTGTGAGTGACACCCTAGATTGATGGAAGAGAAGCCCCAATGATCTTCTCTGCAGTCCTCACCATTCTCTGCAGCGATTCTCTGTCTGAGGCTCTAGAGCTGCCAAACCAGATGGACATGCAGCTAGTCAGCACCCTCTCTGTGGTGCTTCGGTAGAAAGTGGTGAGGATGGGAGGGTAAAGGTGTGTCTCTTCATCTGCTGCAGGAAATGCAAACTCTGCTGAGCCCACTTAACCAGTGATGATGTGTTAAGTGACCAGGCCAGACTGTCAGTTATTTGCATTAATGTATAAATGAATCAGCATTTGAATCAATCTGCTCCACTCACAACCTACCAGAATAATAACCCACTTCGCATTGATTTTTTTTATTGATTTAACAGATTTTTATTGCCTTTAGATTTTTCAGTTTAAGCCCCCTTTAACCTTACTGCTGTATTCTGGCTATGCTCTTGTTGATAAGCTTGGTTCTGGAGCGGGGATGTGTGTTCTGTGTTGCAGCCTTCATATGTGGCCTTTCTCCCTGGAGCAAAGCTATCTAATACAAAATGAGTTGGTATTTTTCTTAAATTGGAACATTTTCTCATTTCAAACATATGATATGGTTTCTGTGTTCTATTGTGAATAAAATATGTGTTTATCAGATATGTACCCCCCACTTCTTTTAACATTTTACACAGAGTTCCAACTTTTTCAGAACTGAGGATTATATAAGATGGTCAAAGTAATCCCTGTAAGTCAGTCCCTGTTAGGCTCTATATGACATTAGTAAGGTGGTTATCAATCCGACCTAGCTGATGTTGAAGTCTTCTTACATGGTGCAGCCAGTGCCATGCCGTGATATGCCATGATCAACTGTAAGTGGTCTTAATGCAAAATGGTAGTGTTCAGGAGCCACAGCAACTCAAACACAAAGTGGTAGAGCATGTCAGATTACAGAGTGCTGAGGTGCATTGTGCATTAAAGTCCCCAACGCTCTGCTGACTCAATAACTGCAGAATTCCAAACCTCCTCTAGAATTAACACCAGCACAAAAAATGTGCACCAGGAGCTTCATGGCACGGGCTCCATTGGCTAAGCTCCTGTAGGCATTACTCAAAAAAGACTGCCGCATCCTTTTACTTGCATTTATGTATAAGATAAATGAACATTTCAACAAATACAGTACTGTGCAAATACCTTGAGCCACCCGTCGTTTCTTTATATTTTACAGTTCCTAAAGTGTTCTTGAGCAAAAGTTCGCCAGACTTTCTGAAGATCTTTCAAAGTTTTTTCTTTGTACATTGGCTGCTTTTTCACTCATTTTCAGTCCAGTCATTGTACCTGACCAGTTTGGCAGATGTGCACCCTCTTCTTCTGCAGTGATTTAGTGGCACCTGACCAGAGAATTATTACCATCAGCAGTTTATCAAACCAGCTCTTGATATTTGCAAAACTAAAGTGGACGGGAAAACAAAATGAAGTTATGAAAGTGGCTTTTTGAAACAACCATTAGCAGTTATTTCTAAAGAGGTTGGAAAACAGATCTTATAAACTAGTTCTGAGAAACCTTTAACCTCCATGTGTGCCATAAGGCTGCATTAGACCGTGTTAATGCATTTGATTCACATTGTTTATATAGCATCACAGCTATGGCACTACCTGCACACCACAGAGTATTACTTAGACATTGATAGGGTAAGCTCCTGGAGATGGTCCCAGCTCTGCTTCAGAATGTGGGTTAAGGTTTAAAGGCGGTGCATAGCTGCAGGGCTACATTTATGTGCAAATAGGGTCAGCAATGCAATTTAAAAAAAAAGAAAAAAAAACGTATCTCTACTGCTTCCAACTAGGTCAGAATACCAGGTCAGAGCAGAATTGCATTTGTCAGAGGGGGAGACAAAAAAAAAAAAAGGCTAGAGCAGGCAAAAGTCTTTCATCTGCCCTTGAGCACATGGCTCATGGTCCAGATGGTTAGACTGTCACAACAAGCTAGGTTTGCAACAGGAAACGTGTCACACTCCCGGCGGCCTAAGTTCACCACATTTTCATTGAGCGTGCTTACTGAGAGTGTCTTGCAGTTATTTTGCTGGTAGGTGGGAGGATCCCTCACCAACAACTGATGTGCAGCTGCTGCAGGGATCCAACCTGTGAACTTCTGGAGCCAGCCTGACTGCCAGGCCATGCAGCTCCCTCTGGAGAAGTGTTCTTTGATCACAGCTGCATTTTTGCCACCAAACGGAGCTTTAAGATGCAAAAGTGTGTCAGGGCCAGATGATTTTTTTTTTTTTTGCTCATTTCTGGATTCCTTTGCATCTTATTACTCAGTACTCTGTAGCAGAATATATTCATGACATGCATTATGAGGGAGAGGTTGTAACTGAGCGCTGAATATTAATTCTTCCCTCTTTTGCACCGCTTCCAAAATCACATCCCCACCTCCCTTACAGGCTTAACACATTAGGCACATATTTGCATCACGGCATTTAGAGCGCATCTTTAATATGAATTGTCATAATCTGCAGCGTTTGAGACACCCCCTGAAATAAGACCAAGAAAAGCACTAACACTCAGATGCTTTATGAGGCATGATAGGCAAAATATAGGCCATTCCAAAAGATGGTGGATTTCTGGGTGAGGGCTCTGCCGCTGGTAACAAAATGCAATCTTACTGGGCTTCCTGTGGCCAGAAGCAGGAATCATTTCAGCAAAGACACAGTATTCTCACTAGAATTTCAAACAAGTGCCCCTGCATGCCTTCACTTATAAACTCAGCAGGCAGTTGCAATTAAGCCTTTCAAACCTGGCCCAGTTTGTGGTGAGGAGCCTCGCTGTAAGTCTGTAGCGCACATGCCTGTCTGTGGCTGGCACACTTTTTTTTTTTTCTCCAGCTGAAGATGCCACACAAAGAGAGCGAAAGCCACCGTCAGTCAGTCACAGCCTGGTAGCCCATAAAAAGCAAACACCACAGCCACCAAAGTGACTGCGGCTGTGAGCACGATGAAGAAAAAAAGGCCAGCTGGTGCCAGTAGTCGTATTTTATCTTTAAAACAAGCACCTATGACTGAAAAGGTAAAATGTCACCAACTGAATCATGTGGAATTATTTATATTGCACAGAAATGCAAAACTGTGGCTATGGTGGATAAGTACGGTTAATAACCTCACACTCAGGAATGGGAAGAACCTTTCAAAAATAAAGAGAGTGTTCTCTAAATGAAGCACTGGACCTCGTTGTCGCATTAAATAATGAAGAGCATTCACAGATGAAACGAATACAGTCGATTACCTTGCAACAAGGGCATTTGTCAAGATCTGGGCTATATTAGACGGTGAGTGAACAGCCTGCTCTTGTAGTCAGTCTGTTGGTGAGGGAGACACTGGCAAGTCTAAAGATCTTAGACACTTAAAGGAGGAGCATATCGTTACAGCCGTACATCTCTGAAATGGAAAGGACTGCGGGCTGGTGAATATCTAAGAACAACGGGCTGAGCATGAAAAAACCATGAACTGGAAACAGGATGCTTTGGAGAAGATCCTGCATCAGCTCCAGCTTACCGGGCTTAACCCTATATTTTCTAAGTCATCGTGGGTGATGGCCCTGACCCTATACTATCAGAATATGTCATTTATTTATTTAATTATTATTAATATTATTTAGAAAATTGTTCTCCAAAATCTTGGCAATTAGGAGACACACAAAGTAATTATTATAACTCACACACACCCTAATGTTAAGGTTAGGGTTCAGAGTAAGGATTGGTGTCATCACCGACCGTGAGGTAAAATCGTTACTATGTTATTATACTGTAATGTTACTATTACAGAAATAAAAATCCTTTTATTACAGGAACACAGAGAAAATGAGATTGTAACTCTTAAAATAAAAGGCTGAGGACTTCATCAGTGTTTAGATGGAATTAGATGTTAGGACATCCTAAGCTATTTGAATAGGCACTGTATTCCACAGTGACGTCACTATTTATGGAGCTGACTTACAAACAGAAACTCATGCTGGGATTCTTCTTACAGACAGTTTAGCTCTGTGACTCAGAGGTGGTTTTGTTACACTTTGCATTCAACTTTAAAGTCAAGTACAGTGTGTACGATGCACCTTACCTGTTAGCTAACATACTGATGATGCTGCATAGCAATGCAAGTGTCCCTCCCAGCTCTAGCTCACCTACCATATGTGGATGTCCGGGCTCCAAATGGAATGGCAACCCTGCCTCCATTCTCTATGCTTCTCATAAGCTCCATCTTTGTATGAGAAAAGGAAAGATTCCGGAACTCAACTGCACATGCCCTTCTGGGCACTGAGTACACAATGCTGTGAAACAGTATTTGCCACTTTCTGGTTTCTTGTTTCAGATCATCAAACTAATTTTAGTATTAGACAAAGACAACCGAAATAAATACAAAACTGAGTTTTCAAAAGATGATTTCATTTATCCAGCGAAACAAGTTATCCAATCCTACCTGACCTTATGTGAACAGGTAATTGAACCCGAACCTAATAACTGGTTGTGCCAGACTGACATCACTGTGGAGGAATTTTGGCCCACTCTTCTTTGCAGAATTGTTTCATTCAGCTACAATGGAGGGTTTAGATGAGGTGGGTTTCAATATATTCCTCATTTGTAAGTGTGACAAATGTGCAAAAAAAAAAAAAAGAAAAAGAAAAAGAAAAGAAAAAGTAAAAGAAAAAGAAAAAGTAAAAAAAAAAGAGAGAAATCAGGAAAAGGGCAAATACTTTTTCTCAGCACTGTATTTCAAGCATCTGATTGGAATGGCTTCAGGCCCTCTTGGAACACAGTAGTAGGGCCTTCCATGGTCCTGGCTACTTTATTTTTAGGTAAAAGTAGATGTAAAACTTTGGTGAGTCATACAAAATCTGCTCTGATTGGGGTCATAAATTCATGCTAATCAATCCAAATTTGGTGGAATATGTCTTGTATACACTTTTTACTGGCAGCCAGAAGAGCTTGCAGCAGCTTTGCATCTCTCAGTTTCAGGCCATAAATGTTCCCAAAATAAATTAAACAGATGCTCTACGCCCCCGCTGTCCTGTCTTCTTTTGACCTGTGTTGAACTGATCTGCCTACCCCAAGCTGCTGATGAACATTCCACCTCTTATCAGAACTGTTAGCCGAGGAGGGAGTTTGAGTCAGCCCCACAGTCCCACAGTAGCCTGTGAATAAAATATGTGTTTAATCTGTTTGGAGGAAATTTTGTATCATAAACACCCAATCTGAAAAAATGCAACATATTGTAGTTCCCAACCAACTCGGTCACTCTCTGCCAGATCTTGTATCGTGTATGGTGCTTTGTGTCCATGGATCTGATGATCTGTGGAGTTTGCCTATGTGAAGAACTCGCTGTCTGTCTCTACTCTCTTTTTAAACTGTGAGCAGGTGACAGAATAAAATATAATAAAGCAAACTACATTTGTTTGCAGTTTCAGCAACCCTGGAGCAAAGTGCATATTCTGATTGTTGAGTGTTACACAATTTGGAGAATCAGCTCTGAGATTTTCATCAGCTGGCCATTCTTGACCTGCCTTACAAGCCACGATGAGTCAATCAACCCCACAGCTAATTTTTGAGGTTTCCATCTAAAGATCTCGTCAAATGGACTAAATAATTGTGCAAGTGTGAGGTCAATTTTACTGAAAATTGAAAATATTTTGAAGAATGCACATTATTGAATGAGTCTCAATGTGCAACGTTCCAAAAACACTTCAAATAAGAGATCCAGCCTTTGCTGGTACATGGATCTGACTAATAATGAAGTTCCAAGACTTTCCAAATAGAAGGGTACCTAAACCTTTGTAAATAATTTTTTTCAATATTTTGATCTTTTTTTTTCTATTTCTTACAGATTTGAAATAAAAGTTCAATGTGCATTACTATTTGACAAAGGATAGTGCAGGCATTCTATTCCCTTTCATTCAATTCCAAAAACAAAAATGAGAATTTGCTCAGTAGTCAAACTTTTGCATCTAACTTTATATGTATTGCTGACTTTGTGGATTTTCACACATCATTTAGATCATATTTAAATCACTTTCTTTTTGTTTTCTTTTGTTTTACTATTTTTTAGCAATCTGAGAGAGCAATCCACAATCGATGTGCTTGTGGACAATCCTTTTGTGTTTATTCTGAAAGTTCAACTATTGCTAAGCAGCTAGCCCTGGTCCTTCCATTCCCATGTTTTCCCCACCGGCTGACTCGCTCGCTAGGTTGCAGTTTTGGCCGTCCTTGACATCATCCAGCTGCAACCCCAGAGAGGACCTTGTCCCAATTGATTGGACACACTCCAGCTCCTTGGCCTGCAGCTGGTAACTGTAGTTGTATTCTTGCAAGGACTGTCACCAGCTGATGCATAATGGCAAAGAGGATGTAAATCTGTGGGAAATACTTCATTATTGTTAATGAAACTACAAGCACTACTTGCTTGTAGTTTCATGTTTGGCCCACATCAGTAATAAAAGTGATTTGCTTGTTGTTCATCTATGCTTTGTCGGAGTGAGCAACAGCTGGCCACCAGAGGACAGTCCAGACTACGGTTGCATGGGGAACCCTCTGATATATTTTACACCTGTAACCCTCCTAAAGTTGAGAAAAGTTCTGTACTCAGTTTCATCACCAGATATGTACAGAGCATTGTATGTATATAGCATTTCAGCACCCGAGGAGCCTGCAGACTGGCCACCATGTGCACATTCACAAACACAGCAAAAACTCTTACATTTGTTCTGTGATCAGCAGTTTCACATATATATTTTTATACTTCATTTCTCCACCTTAATTCATTCATTTTCTATCTGAGATGAGGGAGCGTGTGTTGTGTGATTCAGCTGCAGAGCTTACAGCATGTTCATGCTGGACTGCAACCTGCTGTATCCGTTTAACTGGAAAAAATGACACCATGTGTTACATCACATTCTGACAAGATATTGCTGCCAAAACCCCCACTGGCATCGACAGCCCTAAATTATCTCCTCAGAATTAAACATAATTTCATACTTTGAATTTGGATGTCCTCACTTTGTGAGGGGTAAACCTGATGTAACTGTTGGCACAGTATCAGAACAAAGACACTGCTTTTATTAAAATGTAATGCATAGTTCAAATGAAAATCCTGCACAAGGTCAAGATTAATGAAAAATTATACTCCATATAATAATAATAATAATAATAATAATAATAATAATAATAATAATAATAATAATAATAATAATAATAATAGGTAGCCAGATCACAGGGGAACCTTGAGTTGATTTTGACTGGGTGATATTAGGGTTTTAATAAAAAGCTGAAATAAGAAAGACACACATGCACCACACTTGCGCGCGCAAGACATAACACACACACACACACACACACACACACACACACACACACACACACACACACACACACACACACACACA